>JAWNNL010000799.1:0-204182 GCA_035045005.1 Liodrosophila aerea | reverse complement strand
AAGTATATATATTCTTGATCAGGACGACGAGCTGAGTCGATCTAGCCATGTCCGTCTGTCCGTCCGTCCGTCCGTCTGTGCGTCTGTCCGTCTGTTTGTCCGTCTGTATGAACACCTAGATCTCGTAAACTGTAAGAGCTAGAGACATCATATTTGGCAGTTAGATGCCCCTATAGTGCAAGCAGATCAAGTTTATTTTAGATTTTTGATACCTCCTCCCCCCTCCCCCAAAAACCGCGAAAAACTGCCACACCCACAATTTTAAAGATACAAACTTGTGTTTTGGCATACGAAATTCTTATGATAATCTTTATCTGTGCTGTGAATTGTGGCTCAATCGAATAATAAACACCGGAGATATTCAAGATTCGATTCCCTGCAATTGGTAAGGGGGGAGCAGCGCGAGCGTATGTGTGGTTGCATGCGACTTTGCGCTATGTGTGCTTGTGTGAGTGTTAGCGTGTGCGTGTGCAAAGGAAAGTACAGGGTCTCCTACTGTCGGTTGCATCCGACTGTAGCTTTCCGAGTTTTTTTTAATAAAATAATACTTGACCAATGCGTTTGCCAGTATTTCTCTCCAATTGTTTATCATATATTTTTGTTTCTGTGTTGTATTGATATAACTTTAATCTATAGGTTGTGGATCTCCCCTACTAAGACTATTTGGTTGAAGCTAACATAAGAAGTATAAAATATTTAACGTCTTTTCATTACTTCTTCTAAGACGAAATTATATACTATAATTTTTTGAAAGGAATATATAAATTTTCATCATTTCTACAAATTCAATAGTCAGTTTATTTCCCATACTGTTTTCCCATACTGTATTAATTCTAATAGAGTCATTAGAAATATATTATCTATATGTATATGTACATTATACATGTAATAGTACACCTCGACACAGGGTATACAGCTGCAGTCTAATATTGAAACTGGATGCAAAGCTAAGGTTAAATGCTGGCTAAATTATTTTACGTGCAACAGACTCAGACTAACTAAAACTGAGACTAAGACCAAGGCCTGCAAGTTGCGCCATAACTCACTTATCGGCGAGGGAACGGGCGGAAAATGATGTGAAAATTGTGCCATAACTTTTGGGTGCTGCCGCTGCAGTTGCTGCAGCTGTTGCTGGTAAAGAGAGAGAAGCTGAGTTCAATTGGTGTTGTGATTGTGATTGCGGCTGTTGCATGTTGCATGCCGCGCTACTACAGCGTTACTCTTTCGCTATTTTTTATTTGTTTTAGAAATCACAGCAACAAATCATAAATAGCATTTTACGATATTGATTGGCCAAATGATCATTGTTGTTGTTGTTGTTGTTGTTGGTGTAGTTGCTATGTTTGTGGGCGTGTTTGTTGTTTCGCTTTCGCAACTTGCAACTTCAACGTTCATGGTAGCTTTCAAACTCTGGAAATTTTTCTACAATTTTCAACTGGCCCTGGGCAAAGCGTTGAAGCAGCGGGCGCATTATTTGCTCAGCAGGAAATTATTATTTGCCAAGATTAAATATCATTGAATTATGGGTGAGTATTTCGAATTTGATTGCATGCCATTACAATAGAAATATTTACACAAGCCCAAAGAGAGGACAATTCTCCTTCTACACATATTGTACATATTCGAAAAGCAAACTAAATTTCCTGGGCGTTATAAATTGAAAATCGCCAGTACTATTACTAATTATCATCTCTCCCAAAGCTATTTTTGAAAACAATCAATCAATAAATAGTGTCAAAGATTATATTGTAAAATTTAAAGTTTGTCACATTAGATTGTGAATAAGTCCTTATAAGTCATAATAAATTTAAAAACGGCTTTTGAATTTAAGTAAAATGAAAATTAAAAATAAAGTTAATATAATCCAAACCAAGTTCAACCCGATAGAAGGTGTCCATGTAAACTATATACTATACTTCCAAGTATACTATTAATACTTTTTAATATGGTTTACAGTACAATTAGTAATAATACTGCTACAACTAAGACTTCAATTACGACAGTCTTACGACGGCTATAACTACTATAGTACATATAACTATATATAGTACACTAGTGTCCTGCAACAACTACTATTACAATTTAGTTAATTTATTAATATCTCTTAATATTTTACACAAGTCTTAATGCTGATATTTAACTAACTACTTAAGTATTTGTAGCAGTATCAAAACCTACTAGATAGTTGGTTTCTAAATGCCCAAAAATCATCGAGAGGCGCCCTTATTGAATTTGAAATTATTTGTTTCGCACTCCTGTACAACTTAATCAATGTTGAGCGAAAATAAAAATCTGAAACTGAACTCTTTCGATTCACAAATAACAAAACATCACGAACTATTACATAAAGTAATAAAGAGGAAAATGAAGAGGAAAAACTTAAGCAACTGAGTCACGTTCGATATTCATTAAGATAGGGGGAAAATCAGGTTAAGGGAGCATCACAGGGGCATTGCATACAATCAGGGCAGCTGCTGTGACTTGATTTGAAAGTGGATGTGGCAGTATTTAAAACATTATGCAGTGGGGAATAAAACGCCAGCAACAGTAACAGTGACAGCAGCAGCAGCAGCAACAGGAACAACTTTATGAAGACATAAATTGGCAAAATGAAAATCCTGTCTCTGATGATGATGATGAGTCTGATCAGCTGAGGGGCAGCTAAATATTAAAACTCATTTCGACACGCCATACCAGTCAATTTGGCGCATCTCATGGCCGATACAAACTCGGGCCATAGTTACCAGCTGCAATTAAACCATTAAATTAATGGCCAAGTCCGAGACAGGACAAGATGCATCATCCAACCACTCAACTAGCCAACACACTTCGACCAACCACTTAGCCAGCCAAATGAAAAACGCGTACCACTTGACACGCCCACTTTTGGCTGCCACCCAGTTAATTGCATACAAGGTAGAGGTTGTGAGACTGAACAAGCCAGGCATTGGTGCCATGAAAATTTCCTACTGAGGGGCCAGTGGAAAGGGGCCCAGACGCAGTATTAGTAGTTAATAATATATTAACTATGTTAAACCATGTAAATACCCTATAACCACAGTATAATGCTTCGCACTGCCTAATAAACAGCTTAAATGAAATGCATCTGCATTATCTCTCTTCTCCCGGGGAAGGAACACTTTTATTTAAATGAAGTTGCAAATATTCTCAAAACAAGAGCCAATAAATGCTAAAATAATATATCTGCACTACCTAATTCTTTCATTGTTAAGTTTAATTGTATTAAAGCAGTGTTGCCCAAACTCATACTATCAAACAGTGTGATTGTGTGCGTAAAAGCACAGCAAGCGCCGTGAAAAAAAAATAGCCGAACGCGAGCGCTCGTAAAATCGTAAAATCAGCGAAGCGTGACGCTCGTATGTGTGCGAGCAGAGGCTGTGTGTGAAAACAGCGCTGCTAAGCAAAGCGCACATGTGATAGGAATTATGAATTTTGGGCACCACTACATTTGGGTGAATAGGTCTTGAAACTCTACAGTTAGATGAACTATGAGTTAAGTCTGCTATTATTCTGTTATCCTTTCATAGAGAATATTAGTAGTTATCTTAAATAACTAAAACTAGATTTTAGAAGTAGAAACTAATCGGAATCAGCATATTGCTTGTCCTACTACTACTTACAACTTCTGAACATAAATAACCATTTGTGATTCGCATAGATTATAGGGTATATTATATAAGAAACTTACACTGCAATTATGCATTTTGGTCAGCAACTAACTTAAACGAGCTTCGAGATCTTGTTCTGGTTGTTGTTGTTAAAGTTGTTTTTAGTCGTTGTTTGGCTACATTTTTATTAAAGCGAATTGGGTGCTTAAATAAATTATTTAATAAGCACGTGATCTACGCATTCAAATGTTGTTGTTTTTTGGGGCCAAGGGCCAAGGCAGCCACGCCCACTGAGTGCATGAGTGAGTGAGTCTTCATTTTGCAATTTCTTGTATTAAATCATTGCAATTTGCAATTTAAGCAACTTGTCCGGTCGAATGGTTGCCAAGAGGGATGGGGGGACCTTTGCTTAAATAATAACAATGCTGATGCCGCCATAGCTGTTACATGGCCAACGGCCAACAGGCGAAGCTCAGCTGGCCGTCATATATAATTCTCCACTTTATGGCTCAGAGACACAGCCCCTGCACCCACCCCCTGTTCCTGTTCCTGTTCCTACTCCTGCTCCTACTCCTGCTTCTGGTGCTTGGCAGGCGCATAATCTTTCATTTGATCGAACGATAATTTTTCGCGTACTTGCAACGCAATTTAGTGGCCATCCTTGTACGTGTATACATATGCATGTGTGTGTGTGAGTGTGTATGAGTGCTTGCCCCCACTCAATCACGCCTCTGCAGCTGGCACCCCTGCTCTGGCGGGCCGCATTGTAATAAGCGTAATGGCGCGCACGATTTATGTTTTAATTTTGCATTTAAGCGGCATAGCAGAGCAAGCTATAGGAAGAGGAAGAGGAATAGGAAGAGAAGGGAAAGAGTGGGATACCTAACGCAGTTATGGCATGCAGTCCTGTGGCGTAGTCTGTGGTCTTAACTTCAGTTTGATTGGCGCTGATAACCGTGCAATTGATGCTCTCATGCAGTACATCCATGGTTGTTGTTGCTGAATTGGAAATTATGCTTGCAGGCGATATAAATCGATTAAGTGATCCTCTTCAAGCTGCAGCCATGGTAAAAGCATAAATGGCACAAGCAGGTGAGATGCAGCAGATATGGCTATGCTGGAGCAAATGTAGATATGCGATTTGTGATATCAAATACTATGTCACATTCACACTGATAAGAAAACAGGAAAGAGCTTAAAATTTACATTCGTTTTTAATTGACATTTGTTTTTGGTAAATATAGAACTCTAGGCATTAGAAAAAGAAAATAGAATAGAAAAGAATAGATTACAGCTGAACTATAATAAACATTGGTAATGATGGTCAGAAAGGAGTTAGCTTTCTTGGGTTTGCCAGTTGAATTCCCTGAATTGATTCATCTTTTTAAGTTATATAGATTTCAACAGACTGAATGATTTACCCAATCAAATAGTCATATACTAATCAATAATATAGAGTAGAACAAATTATTTTCGTGCTGAGCTCTTGACAACCTTCCAGATGCGGAAAGTTTCAACAAAAAATTTATCCTCTACCATAAGAGAGGTAACGGGTTTTGTTGATCAATAAGGATCACTTTCCGTATAAAAGGCCGTCTAATTGAAGCGCCTCTATATTATTATCTTTCCATACGTGTGCCAATTGCATTTGCTTCTGATTTTCAACTGGTTAGTTTAACATTTCTTGTATAATTATTTTGAGAAGGCATCAATTACTACTAACATCAATTTTACATTCGATCACTCTGTGTTTTTGCGTGTGTTTGTCTGCAATAAAATTAGGTGTAGAGTGTAGACCTATAAGACCTAGTTATTTAAAGTTTTATCGAAGAAAACATTTTATACTACAATCATAGTTATTTATACTATGCCGTTCTTTCTGCTTTACTGATCATAATCTAAGCTACTAAAATACTTCTGTTTGAAGCAGCTCTTTCGACCACTAATTAGCGCTCTTAATCTGTGACTACATTCCTCATGACAATTGAAAGTGCATTTGCAGTTGAATGATCTGATTTAGCGACTTTGTAGAAAGACAATCCACTAAGATGTGTTTCAAATACCTTAGTATTTAGCATGTTCTTAATACGAGCATATAGGCGCGACATTCCCTGCACCAAATGCAGCTGCCAATTGCAATTGCAATTGCAATGCATTCACAACAATTGGCAATTGCAATTCCAATTGGCATGGCCAAAAGACGTTGGCCAAATTGTCAGCGTGCAACAATCTACACCATTAAACAAACGATGCCAACGGCTTGGCTCCGACCGTGTACCATATATGGTGCTAAAGCTGAAAGCTGGCAATCTAATTAGTGTTCACTTTGGCTTGGCCAAAAGTCTTTTAATTACAACTAAACCAAGCCAAAAGCGCCGCAATTAGAGTAACTGCAAATTCAGTTAAAGACAAAGCGGAACGTGAGAATAGCTACAGTTGAAGCTATAGCATCCAGCTCCTGCTGTGCTGCCTCCGACTTAACTTGGCTTAACTTGGCTAGCTTAACATTTGGTAAACCGCAGCAGACGCCGCATGTCGCAAACCGCAGAGAATTTAATTTGCTAGGCTGCAAAAAAGAAAAATACTCAATACAACCAACACACCTTGCGTAAGGCAGCGCAGCAAATCGCACAGGACTCGCTCGAATCGCAACTGGCCAACACATGGCACAGGCCCAGCAGGACATCGAACATTGGGACTGCTTGTTGGCGCAACAATGATTAGTTTCGGTCAAAGTCAAAGACGACGAAAAAAGGACTCAACTCGAATAGAGGTCGAGGCGAAGGATACGAAACACTCGACGACAAGGCTCATGCGTGCCTCGCCGCCTGTTCGTAGTTTGTCTCTTCCACGGGGTGCTCTCTGTGTGCCTGTGTGTGGGCCCAACAAACGGGAGTCCCCTTTTGTATCCGTCTATCGATATCAATATAGGTAGGAGTCAGGTATGGACAGACTGCGGTCGTTTTTACTGTCACAACAACACGATTTATGCTTTGTATTGAGAGCAGCACGGATAACAAGATGTTTGCCGACGCCTACAAAGGTGAGTTGGTAGTGCCAGAGCCAGTGCCAGTGCTTAGACGTGGACATCCCTCATCCTCAACCACGTCCTCGTCTTCGTCCTCAACCTCTGTGATGTTGATGTATGTTCTTTGATCGTGCATTAGATGCCATCGCTAGGCATTTAATGACCAAGGCAATTAATCTACTTGCATTTACTTATACGTAGGAGTTGCCGCTGTTTCTCCATTTTTGAAAAGAGCCACAGATTCTACGAGGGTTTCTCATTAAGTTCTTGTGGTTAAGTGTAAAAAAATTATTTGTTGAAATAATATAAAATGTCTCTTCTGACAGGATATCTTTCCTAAATTCCTAAGTCATCAAATAATAGTAGTAGTAGTAATGATCAGGACTATCTGAGAGTATTTTGTATCTCGAGTTTATTTTATGTACTCCACCTTAAAATTTTAATTAAAAGTCTCATTAATCAGCTCATTACATACCAAACAACCCTCGCAGGTGTTTTTATGGACAGTTAAATTAATGCAACAAAGCGTCGTTATCAGCTTCTTAAGGTCTTGGAGTCGGAGTCGGAGTCGGACTCGGGACTTGTATGTAAGTGGAATACACTGTAAATCTCTTTAAATGAGCATTTAAGCGTTGACACAGACACCGATCTCGATACAAAGAGCTCTGCTTCATACCAACTACACGCCAACCACAACTGGAAGCTGGAACGGGAACGGGAACTTGGAATTCGGGATACGAGTTGGGTCTGAGTTTCAGTATCTTTTGTATGGTTTCAGTTTCGGTTTCGGTTTCAGTTTCAGTTTATGTGTGACTGTAATTCAATGCTCAATGCGTTGATAGCATCGAGCTGGCAACCCTTTTGAGCTCAGCTCAACGCGTTGTCCATGCAGCAGCAGGAACTGATCAGCGCACTGATCGCTGATCCGCGTTGTTGTCCTCTGTTTGCTGCCGTTGTTGTCCTCAATTTCAATTTCATGTTGTTGGCAGTGGCTGATATTTATTGCATTGTTGCTGGTATTTGTCAATGATTGCTGCTGTTGCAGTTGCTGTGTCTGTTACGATATTGCTGCTGTTGAAGCTGCTGTTGTCGCATGTTGCTGCTCATCGCCGTTCAGTATCGATCGATCGATTGAGCTGCGGACCATTTAGTTGCCTTGACACTTAAAGGCAACTGCTTAGCAGAAGAAATGTAGAAATGTTGCTAGTTTGTTAACAAGCTGAAATAGTTGACTGTGCCACAATTGCGATCACCCACTGACTCGGCAATTACAAGTCATATATCATGGGGGTCACATATGGGCAAAAGATCAGAGCCCAGTCGCCGACACTTGTTGCCTTCGGACCACCCAGAATACGGCATGCTGGGCATTGTGGTAATCACCCACAAAACTGGGTATTATGTCGGTCAGTTAACAACATAAAAAGTCAATAAAAATCCCTTTGACATTTATCCAAATGCCGACGTAATTGTTGTGACAGCCAAATACATAAACAAACTCTCTCACACAGAGACACACAACGCCCAGGATAACGCAAGGAGCTGCATCTGTAAAAAGGACATAGACAATACCCTAAGTAGATTATATATACTGACTGACAATGTCAAAATTAATGGGTACTATCTTGCCTTGCTCGGCTTCTCCTACTTCTCCTCCGTCTTACTCTCCTCCTTCCTCTTCTTCCATTCTCTGCTATAATAAATGGTCACTCAACCAATGGGCACAGCTCGAGCTGTGACTACCTGGGGGAAAGTGTTTTTCCTGCTGTCGGCGTGCCTGAATTGCATCAAAGAGAGCAATAGCCGCCACAGTTTCCACAGATACATAGACACACACACACACCAGCACACTGAGAGATACATACAAAGATATGTACATGCATAAGTGTATCCCACGGCTAAAACGTTTAGTCATCTAGCCGATCGTCCAATTGTCTATCGATCTCTCGTATCGCTTACAGGAAGTCTTGCTGTGCGCATAAATATTTTGACACTAAGAGTCAGCTCGGCGGCATTTTATTTTTATTGTTTTTGGGTTTCTTTTGGAAAACTTCAAGCATAATAAGCAGAAATTCATTTCGCTCAGCTCAGGATTTTCTTTCATTTGATTCATCTAAGCCTTTTATTGCATTAGCCACACTAGCTGCATTTTCTTTGATATTCATTATTGTTGTTGCTATTGTTGCTATTTTGCTGCTGCCGCGCCCACTAAGCATCTTATAATAGCTGACAAAGCGGAACTGCCTGCCCCCAATGAAGTTGGCCGGTACAGAAAAGCATTACAAATGCTCGTACTTACCCGAGATGAGTTCAATGCTACTTTTTTGCGAATCGAAGAAACTTTTTTACATAGTAGTCCATCATCGACCCATTTTTGTTAAGGTAGTGACAGGCATAGTTTCCATATAAAATTAGTATAATATATATAAATTTTAGATAAATAAATAAATAACTTATATAATAGCGATGATAAAGGCGGATGCACGTCGAAACAGAAGGCTCTGTACATAATATATGAAAAGCTTATGACTATAAAATTAACAATCAAACTAATAGTTTTCAAAATTTAGAAATTACCTTTACTGCAATAAAAAAATGTATAGAATATTATTATGTTCACAAATATCAATTTATATTAAAATGTATAAGTACTAGAGTGTTGCATCAGTGCATTACAAATAATTGAAAAGAAATATTATTAATTTAAATAATATTGTTAACAGTCGGACGTACCTTACAGTACAGAATACAAACAAATCAAAATATTTAAACATAAATTCGTTAGTTTCTAATATTTATGTATACTTTACCACAATCAGATGCATCGTCACCCTCTATGAAGTTTCCAAATATACATGTATGATAAAGGAATAAAGACATTATTCTTAAACAGTAAAAACTTCAATCGTGAATCAAACCAGCACATAAATCTTATTACCAAATTATATGCAATTCTGCTTTTCAAGTACAGGGTCTAAAATTATTTTCTGATTTTGTTATGCATCCTCCAACTTACACCATACTTTGGTTGAAAATGATCAAAACAGACAAAATAACTTTCAAATTTTTTGGAATGATACTAAATGAATGAATGAAAAAGAAAAACGTAGAGCTAGTTAGCTCTGTCTGAAAGATATTTTGCAGAAAATGTTTGTTTGGAGTTGAATTTAAAAACGGATCAAACGCAAGAGCAAGAGGTGCCTTCTTTCTGTCCATGCACCTCGACGCGTTGTCTGACCAAATGGCAGGCAGACAGCGACGAGATAATTTTAAAATGCTTATGGCCGCCAATTTGCGGAAGATGCCCATACAAGGAGCAGAGCACACGCAACCGATCCGGCAGCAGGAGCACAAAACACACACACCACAGTGCAACAGAGGAACTGGCAACACGTGTGTGTTGATTGGTTCATAAGAAAAGGCAACAAACAAAAAAAGCAACAGAAAGAAATCATTTAAAACAGCAAACAACGATCGTGCTTGAATATGCCAAAAACAAAAGAAGACCCAAAAGCAGCTTGGACCTGCAGACCGTGGAACAGCTACGACGAAGTGCAGCCATGCCAGCGATAGCTACAACTATATAAAGGTCCAAAAGGAGCAGACAGCCGGACAAGTGGACAAGGGGCAAGCAGCGAAACCGTGAGGCAGACAGGATCAATATACAACAACAACAACAACAACATCGTTTCTGGCTTGTACATAATTTTGCATTTTTTATAGGATGGAAGGGAACAAAATGTCGGTTACGGCAAAAACCATTAAAGGCAGGCAGCAGTCGGCAGTCGAGAGTCGGCAGTAGGGAGAGAAGGTAAAGGTAGAAGCAGGAAAGGCTAAAAAGGAGTCAGTCTGTCCAGCTGTAGGGGCTGAGACTGAGGTTGAAGCTGTACATCCTCTGCTAGCATCCAGAAAATTAAGAAGCGACGCACAACTTGAGTTTTATTTCTTTTTTAAGTTTTTATTTTCTTTGGGCTGCCCTCTTTTTGTTCTTGTTGTTGTTTTTTTTTCGAGCTTGTTATTTGCGACGGTCCACGGTTGCTTTGGTAATTATTATATATGTATGTATGTATGTGTGTATGAGGTCGATATATAGAGTTGTGCTGCTGCCACCATGATGAAGATCATTTCAGGTTCCTGTTGTTGCTGCTGCTGCTGCTGTAGTTGTTTCAAGTTACTCCACTCGCATGTCATGTCCGCGCGCTGGGGCTGTCAACAGCCTCGGGATAAAATGATCAACATTGATCGCATAATGATCAAGCAGCAGCAGCCCAAGACTCAGCATTTTTAAATGCTTTTCAGTTACGTACAGATCGATACTCGCATTCGATACACAGACACAGCCAAGAGTACAAAGATACAGATACTCTGACACAGTTCCAATCACAAGACGAGACTGAAACACTGTGCCTTTTGTCTGCGTAGATTGATGATTGAGAGCGTAGCTTGAAGCTCTGCGAGATGGAGCTGTGGTTGTGTTTGAGATTCAGACTGGGGCAGCGTCTTGATCTCGGTCAGCCTAAGTAAGCTATTATGCGTGTGTGTTTCGAGTTGAGCCTGCACGGTGTTGCTATGATTTTGATCGCCACTTTTGTAGGCCCCGCATAATTTACTTAATTACATTTAATTGAATTTTAAAGCTACTGGTTTAAGCAATCAATGGCGTTCCCTCTTTACTCACCGACTGCAGATACTTATTTCTTAATTGCCAGTTGGGTTATTCAACTCTCTCAGCGTCTTTTCTGTACGTGCCAAGCTGACAAATTTGCGCCTTTTTTGATAACGGCTGAGATGCCACTCGAACCCTGTCGAATCTGTGCTGTCGTTTATCATGGCAATAAACAGAGCAAAAAGTCAAACATTGCACACACCCCTTTCAGCTGCTTCGGAAAACTAGGCGTGGCACTTTCCCAGGACGCGTGACATAAATCAAAAGGCCACACAATCTCGTAATGCCAGCCACAAAGAGGATTTGTTCAGCAAATCCTTTGAGAATTGATTCGTGCACGCTAATAAGCCCAAACAGAAATCTAAATTATGTCTCTCATACACAAATAGATAGACACACACAGACAATAGAGGGGAATTATTTAGCTTATTTCCTACATTCGTTGTATGGTTTTCTATAGCAAATGACATAATCATAATGAGAATTATACCCAAGGCCCTGGAGTTGGCCCTGTTATGAATTTCAATTTCAACCACCACGAGCACGCCTTTAAGGGTGGCAATTAAATTGTTTCCATTGAAACAAAATGGCCGCCAACTAGAGTAGATGCAGCGCAACACCACCCTCCCCCCGTCCAAATGAACTTTAGCTGTTGCAAGCTGTGCGGGCGATAAGTGACCATGACGGAGCTCTGAAGTGGCGAATATAGGGGTACTGGACAGTTTACAGCAAATAAAGTATACAAATATAAATTTGAATAAAATGAAGTGCTTGTTTTACAATGTGTATAATATTGGATTTCTAAACTATTACAAAATTAATACAACATTTACTTATTCATACTTTCACTGAGAGTGGAGTGTAATAACACTTATTATTAGCAAATGATAGAACAACAAGATAAATTTATTCTACTATTTATGAATGGTGTAAATTTGAAAATTGTTCCGTCATTGTATATTAACGAAAATGTTCCGTTTATTTCATTCAAATTTTAAAATTTTAAAGGTAAACATAATATTCAACAGTTTTTATAAACAGTTTTTAAATGTAAATAATATATAATATAATAATGAATATTCACAATCAAAATAATTATCAAAATTATTTTGATTTTCTTTTGTTTAAATTTAGACTGCAAAATTGTTCTATGGTTACTATTCACAATAAGTACATATACATACATATATGTACATACATACTACTTTGTAAACGAGTTGATAATAATCTACTTAGATGCATTTTCCTTTTCTTTTTTCTGTATCTGTCTTTAATAAATTTTCCGTAATAAAAAATCTTCACAAATACCGAAACCTTACATTCATAACATTTGAAGCTGCCGCACCCAATGAAACTCAAAGTCATCGAAACGTAGGGGGTGCCTACCCCCAGCATGGTGCTGTAGTTGTTGTTGGCGGCATAACATTAACGTCCAATAAATTGTTGTCAAATGTCGCGCACCCCGTTGATTTTAATGTGGTTTAAATAGGATAATAAAACTAACCGCAGAAGAAAGAGTGAAGACGGACGAAAGCAATGGAGAGAGAAGAAGATGAAGAGCGGATAGAGGACAGAGGACTGAGGACAGAAACAGAGGCCAGAATTTATGGTTGCCTTGTATATAAAATAGTGCGTTTTATATACCCAAGCATACTCACACATACAGACAGACAGACACACGTACATAGTTGGACTAGAATTGGTGCGGTAGTGGTGCACAGGTTGCTTGACAGCGGAAAACCAATAACTTTTCCACTGAATGGCAGTTTCACGGGCAGCGCAGCCAAGCGAAGAGCGGGAAGCTAACAGGTGCTTATCGTCTGCATCGTGACATTTTATTGGCTGCCCCAGCGACTCTGATGCTTATCAATGACCCAATGGCCAACGGCAGTAAATGGAATGGGGAGATGGAAATGAAAATAAAAATACAAATAAAAAGAGAGGACAGAGCAGCTGACGCCGACACCAAAGCAATAGCAATAGCATAGAATGGAAATGAAAATGGAAATTGTAATGAAAATGGAAATGGTGGACCAACCATTGAGCATATGGAAACAAAGGTGGTCATAAACAACATTTTATGACTGACATGGCTGACAGTTCGTAAAACCGTGGAGGGCCGTAGAGTGCCGCAGCCAAAGCCCCAGATAAAGCTTCAATTCCTTGAAAATTTACATGCTGCCCAGTAAATTGTTATTTTAATTAATTTTCTTGAATTTCACGAGCAAAGCAAAGCGCACGCGTTGCTGCCAAAAACAGTCAAAACATTTCACAACAATCCCACCAAAAACAAAAAAAAACCACAAAAAGAAAACGCTTTAAAATGAGCATCAAATTAATTTGGCCAATTTGTGGCCATACCCAAATCAGCGGCCCGCTGGGAAATGATCAATTAGCCATGGGTGTCGGAGTCCGAGTCGGAATCACAGTGTTGGAGCCGGAGTGTTGGAATCACTGTCGTTGTTGGTGTCATTGTGTCAGCATCAGTTCCACTTACAGCTTCACAAGCGCCGCCTTCACACGTCTCATTCACAAATACATTTATATTCGCATACGCCATTCACAGTCCGATGCTCAATCACAGACCACCCAAATGACAGGGCCCCCATTTGAGGGATGACTTTGAATATTTTCAGCGTGGGTTACCCAAAAAAGAGAAAAAAGGAAATTAATTAAAGCTTTTTTAATGATGCCGCAAACGATCAGGACTATCTCTTTCCAGTGTCTGATGCCATGGCCTAATGATTGCTTTTCGCACCTTTTTATGTATCCAACTGTTTGTGTGTTTCTCCACATTTATTAAGTAAACATTTTGACTCATTCGAATTACTAAACCAGTCAAATGATAAACTCGTTTTCTCTCAGCACTTTTCATCGGATGAACAGCAGCAGTGGCAAGTTTGATAAGCAAAGCAAATATTTGAATTGAATAATAATTTTTGAAGGACTTTTGCTAGCATCCAGATCTCTAATATATTACTTTTTGTATCTTAGTAAGCCCCATTCAAGCTAGTTCTTCGGGAAAGTATACATTAATATATTCTGGATAAGTCAATATAGCTTTTATTAATTTCGTTCATTTTTATAAGCAAGACAATGTTTGTTATGGCTTAAAATTACTTTTATACATTTCTAAAGTCAAAAACAATCATGTTTTATTTTTTAGAAAATTTAAACTGATTTGTACATATAGTTCTATGAAATTTAAATTATTTAATAGATAAAATGTTTCTACATACAGTTTTTATTTATTTTATCGATTTTCCCTGGATTATTTAAACCTTTTTATACTGAAAGTTTTCATACAATTATATGATATTTAATTTAATTTAATCCGAGATTCTTGTTTTATACACCAACAGCTGCACAAAGTAAGGCAATAAAGCGGAGAATGTGATAGAAGAGCAAGAGAGTTACAACAGCACGCGCAAAAAGTTTTCATATGAGAAAATTAATTTTTTTGGAGTCAACACAAAAAGAGAAGCAATAGTAAAACTAAAATATGACAAAACAGGCCGAACAATGCAGAGACATGCGGGAAATGGTAGGAGTCAGAGGAGGAAAAGCAGACAGTGGCCAAAAGTCAACAGTAATAAAAATCACAGGCTCTGCAGCCTGAACACGAGGCAGGCAATGGACAATGGACAGACCGTAGTGGCCTGGGAGAGCCGGGAGACACAGGAGATACAGGAGCTGCGCGTCACGTTGACAACAAACTAAGGCAATAAAACCGAAATCAGGATAATAGCACAGCCGCTGGCAGCTAACTCGATGTCAGCAAATTAAATAAATCCCCCGGGCAGCAGATGTGCAGGGACTGACTGAATCGGAGCAGGGGTATGGGCGCAGGCACAGGCACAGACCATGTGGCAGGAGCAGGGGCAGGAGGCAGAGTCGAGTCATTAGGCCTCGCATTGTGGCTAGCGAAGCGAGCAAATAACAACAAGCAGCAGAGCAACAAATGACAAGCTGAGCTATAAAATCAATTACATAATGAAAAAATAAACAGTGAGAGAGAGAACGAGGGAGACAGATTTAAAAAAAAGTGAGATGAGTAGAGTTAGAGACGGTAGAGTCTACTCCAAAGGAGATTTGCCTTCTAGTTGGCAAAACATTTGGCCAGCGCTGAAGGTTTTGCAGCCGACTCACAGGCTAGGACAAAGGGCAAAAATTATAGTATGCCCAAAAGACAATGAACAATGCCCCGTTTTGGCCCATTTTGACTTCTGTGCGGTTAGGTGCATAACAACAATGCAACCCAGCGCATCCTGCGGCAAAAACTGAGCATAAAAGGCAGTAGCCAGCCACAGGATGCAACGCAGCAGGACTCGTGTTTGTTTGCTAAACAACAAAAAACATTTGCCACAAAAACCAAACAAATTTCATTAAAAAAGAAACTATTTGCCATCAGTGACACTTGGCAGTCGCCACGACTTCTGGGAATCCTCTGCCACCCCTTACACTCGCAATACACTACAGTCTATACTGAAAGTCTAGCAACCTGCAGCAACTGTGCCCCATTAGTCGATCATGTTGACTGTAAATTGAGTTTTTCTACGCAAAATATTCGGGTAAACGTTTGCGTGACTCAAATGTTTTTGTCAAAATAATAATTTGCCGCATAATATGCTCCAGCTATTAAATTATACCACAAAGGAAAGCTATGAGTAATGTCCTGCCAAAGGAGTTCCCCCATAAAACTGAAGGCTTATGTCACAATACCATACAGAGTTGGGCGGCTTGAAAAACTGAAATGTCAGAGTATTTGACAGCAAACTGATTGTTGGGCAATATGCTACACATTTGTCTGTCCTCCTGCCCGAAATCAGCAATCTCATTCATGCAGAAGTTGATCAAGTATATAATACTAATAGTATGGATGGAGAATTTGTAATAAACAAAAAACAAATAGAAGTGAATCTCTATAAAAATGAGTATAATATGGGTTTCAATATAAAATGAAAGTAAAGCAAGAATAAGTAGTAATAGTTTCAAAGAATACAAATAGGTTTAGTATAGTAACTTTCTATGTATAACTGGGAAATCGGGTGACGAGCTGTCTGTTCGTCAGTTGGTAGAAATATGAATATATAAAACAGATAATGTAAGTTAACACTCTATATTCCAACCAAAACTCACCCCAAAGACACTTATTACAGATAGCTGAAAACTTTACTGTACAATTTTTAAAGCAAAATTTGATTTACTTCAGATACTAAAAGTATACGAATTAACCATTAAATTAGCTGCTTTCAGCACGTTTATGACGTTTTCAACACAAAGCAATCAGGTTTATGATAGAGTTTATTAAAATTGAATCAGAAAAGGAAATATTGAAATGCCTGCGAGGAACATGTCATATACGTAAAGCACAAGATATATGAGCCCCAATCAACCATTAACATGTTCACTAATTTTACGAGTCAATATTATAAGCATTTAAATTTGGTTGGCGTTTTTGAATTTCTTTGGCATTTTGTTATTATGGCTTTTTTGTTTTTGCATTGAGTGCCTGTATTTTAGCGAAAGAGACCATAAAATTTCGGTATGGCAACGTGAAGATTATAAAATTTTATGTGCAATTGGAAACAGTTAACAGCAAATTCTTCGATATGCAAGAAATATCAGAGCTCTTTGTAATACAAAAGAAAAAGAAACTTGTCAACAATATTTTACGAGCGAGACGATATTTTTTTCCAGTTTTATTTATTTATGTTATTTTTGGTCAAAATGTAAGCAGAAGAAAAGGCTGTAAAAATCAAAAATCGTTAAATCGTTAACAACAACAAGCTGATGCCGATGGTACCAGCTGTGCTCCACGGAGATGGAGAGAGAAGCCTCCAGTTGGAGAAGCAACCACAACTTCGACGACAGCCATATTGAAAAGCCGAATTAGAGTTGGAGATGACGATGACGATGGCGCTGTTGATAGGGTCGAGAACGGAGGCAAAATGGAGTTGCCTCAGGGTCTCGGACACATGGAAAACCATAAACATAAATAATAATACAATATGTATTGAACGGACGAGGCAGTTGGTTGCTTGTTTCCAGCTCATATCTACATGAATCTATCTATCGGTATGCACGTATGTATATATTAAGCCTAAAAAACACAGAAATGCGCATATATTTGTATAGTATTAAAATGAAACTCGCATTTAATTTATGATGTATCCCCGCATTTTGTTTCGATTGTGCACAGCACAACAATTTGATCGTCGAACGTTTTGTAAATGATCGATGATTGATTTGTTGCCCCATTATATCTGTCTGTCTGTCTGTCTGTCCGTCTGTCCGTCTGTCTGTTCTAAAACAACAAATTACATGGGATAAATGTATACAGTCCGAAAACGGTAAACGGCAGCTGCAATTAAGTTGAGACATTGGCCTAAGCAGAAGTTTAACATGGGGCAACACAGAGACTCTTTTAATATGGCGTCTGGCCATATGCGCCACAGACACAGATCCTAATTTTGTTTTATGCTATAGAGACATCCCAGCCAACCAACCCAAGCCAAGCCAACTGTTGTCTGTAAACTCCAAAAACGATATGCGAACCACACCATAAAAAGAGAAACACACACAGAGTTTATGAATATGCAAGCGTTTGCAGGGTGTGGAGGAACAAACCTCCTACCAAACAGACTCCAACCTTAACTCCAACTCTAACTTCAGCTATAGCTTGCCAGAGACTCCACAAAAGGCAGCAGGTAATAATACTGGCACAATGGGCATTTTGGACAGAATGGCATGCGTTTCTCGCAAATATTATATTCATCGTTCTGTATATAAATAGCCTTTAAATTCTGCAATTTAAAGTAAAGCCTAAAAATATGCATATGTATATGTCCATATGTATGCTTGTATATATATCGACGCTCTCCTGTAACATTTGGTTTTTGTGACATATGATAATTTTGCGATATATGTACACTGATAGAAAATAAACAAGTATTTCGTGTTTATAGTATTTCCGAATTTAATTTGGAATTCAAGACTTAAAATCCTGAATGCAGCATGTAGAGCTGCAATTAAGTCCAAAATACTGAAAATATGAAAATATCTTGAGTACATTTCAAACTTACTTTGTAATTAATTCATACTAGGAACATTTTTTACAGATTTGTGTACTTTTATAAATATATGTACTATTTGATTAAATTTTTGGAAAACATAAAATTTAAGTTTAAACATTAATATGTGGATCATCGGTATTGTTGTGAAAGAATATTCGCCAAATATTCGATGCATTTTACTTAATCAATAACATAATGTTTGTATCAAATAAGTATTATAGTATTACTATTTTGTTAAAAATATGTAATAAGATACGTTTTATGTATATACACCTGAATATATTTTCAGAAAACTGAAAAAATGGTACCAAAAACAAACTTGATTTGACTTCAAAATTGAATACATTTACAATTTTAACATTTAAAAGACTCACACTCTACTTGTGGACTTCAGAAAATGTTTGCTATATTTTATTTCCAACCCACTGTGCAAAGTATGCGAACTCCTTCATCTCCAGGTGGAGTTTCTTTGTGGCACTCCATTAGCCAAATGCTGAAGTTATACTATAGACCCTGTCTGATAAGTGCGCTGTAAGTGGAGCTTGAGGAGAATGAGACTAATAAAATAAGGAATAATTTGCTGTCTTTTGATGCTGATAAATGCTATCGCTGGCTTTTTCGGCAAATGTGCGGCGGCGCCCACATATCGCTTTTTCGAATCGAACGATATTTTATAAATGGTGTGCCGCATCCTGGCAATAAAAAAAAAAAAAAAAGAACAGAAAACAAATTACAACATATTGGACCGTCATGCTGGGAACCAGACAAACACACACACACAATTGGAAAACACATTAGGGCAATCAAACAACCAAAAATTGAATTTGATAATGCGGCTGCTGCTGCTGCTGCTGCTGCTGCTGGGGAGACAAGAAATGGAAAACTAAAATCGATGTTCTCTAATGCCAACGGTCATAAATTTTCCAATGTCGCTATTGTTGTTGTTGTTGTTATTGTGGTTGCTGTTGCTGCTGCTGCTGATGATGATGATGATGCCGGACGGAGCATATAAAACCCTAAAAACCAATCGCCGTGTATATTTACGTACTTACGTATCATCAGCCAGTCAGAGAGAGATTACATGCAATGCGCCACGAGATGATGAAGCAGCAAATTTTCGAAAATGGACGTACCACACGCAATCTGAAACACGCGCACACACACCCTGTATATGTGCGGAGGGCGTTGCATAGACCGCTGTCTGTGTGTGTGTGTGTGATTGCGCCTGCGGCAGCTGTACCCAAGTGCTAATAATCTCATAGTGCTGCGCAAACAATCAATAGATACCAACCCATAGATACAGATACAAATATAAGCACTCACAGATACATACATACATACATAGATATAGTACAGAAAATTGAAAAGCGTTTGCCATTTGCTGCTACTGCTAGGATCCCTTGTAATCGCCACATTAACGTAATCTGTTGCCAGATTCGAACTCTATTTTTCAGCCAGTCTGGCAGGGTATTGCCAACTTCTTTGTGACGGCTGATGCAAAACGTTGCCCCTTCTTGTCGTCGTGTCTCCTCTACTTTTATTTGGGTCTGGGTCGTAGTTGTTTTAACGCTTTGGGGCGTTGTTGATTTTTGGCTTTTATCTTTTAATATGCACACAAAATGGCGTGTCAAATGCTTACAATTTTTCAATCAATTCTCCCGACCTAAAGGAAACGATCCACTATACCAGTATAACCGAGCTGTATCTCTGCCTCGAGCAATTGTCAAACATTTCAGTTCTCGCTTGATTTACAAACATTAGCTAGAGATCAACGTGGCTTCGGGCAGTCAAAGCGCCATAATTAGATACTTTATAATGCCCTAGACTATAAACTGACTAAAACTCGCAGTTGTAACAGAAGTGGAACTATGACGCGAAGAGCTATAGAAACATAACTAGTTTAAATGGAGCCTAAAAATTAATGCCATTTCAAACCGAATTGGAATCAAAAATGGAAAATTTATCAAGTTTCAGGGTAGTTTTGGATTGACCATTCCAAAAGTTCTTAAATTAAGTAAAAAAAATTATATCAACAAGTCTTGAAAAAAATGTCAAAAAGAAAATGTAAAATATAATTATTTTCCTCCCCTGTCGACGCCCATGCCATCTCTATGAAATGAACCTTAGTAACTTGAAAGCTAACAAATACTATATTTCTTATTGTACTCATAAATTCACCCGTAATTCCTACAACAGCAGTTAGTATTCATGCTGCAGCTGCTACATATCTCATCTGATCTCATCACAACTCCTCGATGCTCATATGTGAGCATTGTGGCTATTCATAGGCAATTAGACGCCCCACTTACCCAGTCAAGCAGCTGTCGCACTTTCACCAACATATTACGAATACTTCCGCACTTCCAAGAAGCGGCAGGAATAACTAGCTCATTAATAGCAATAACAGCAGCACTAACAACAACTACAACAACAACTACAACAACAACAATTGACACAAAACAAACCAATGACAAATCCCAACCGCAAACCACTTACATGTTGTTGTCAGTCGTTACAAGGATTCAGAGCTGTAGCTCAACGTGGAGCTGAAGCTGAAGCTGTGACAGAGGTTGACTGTTGCCATTTGATGACGGCTGTCAGGGCCGGAGCGACAACCCTCGGCTAAGCCGGCTTTGGTAGAGAGTCAACCCCTCGTTAGCACAGCGTGTAAATCAGCCAAAGTAGTTTTCACATTTTCACACACGCACGCAATCCTCCGACTCTGCTAAGACGCAAACGGTACGCCCCCCTTTGGCACTTGCAACATGCCACTGCCACAGCCACAGCCACAGATGCCACAGATGATGTGGATGAGGATTCGGCGCCATTTTGTGCTGAGTGGATTTACGAGTATTACGATGTACATATAAGCATGAAGTTGAGCCGGAGCATAAGGATGAGCACGAGGATGACGTTGTGGTAACATTTGTGGTTAAGTATCGGTTACACATCCATTGACAGGCCTCGCATTCATTTGATAAATGCCTTTTAATAATAAAAAGCTGAAATGCTTTCATGTAACATTTGTTCGTGATTTGCAAATAATTATGCCCATTACATGCCCACCAAATGGACGTGTTAGTCAGAACTCAAAAGTGTTTTGAAATGCTTCTGTGTATTGTACACACCTACAGTCGTACGCAATTGACATACATCATTTAGTAGTTCATTTACCTTGGTTGTTCATAAAAAACGTATTCCATTTATAAAAGTGTAATTTAAACAGTTATTAAAATTAATTAAATTATTAGGTATTAAGATTAAAACAATCTAATCATGAATCATAGATATCTTTACTTGAGCTGTATCAGATATTTAGTCAATTTCAGAAAAAATGCCATCTTTATCACTTATAAGCAGTGTTGCCAGTTTAGCCTATTTCAGGCTAGATCTAGCATATTTGAAAGTGGAATAGCTTACGAAAATTGGAAATAGCCTATAGCCATAAATCTAGCGTATTTTTTAGTCCATATAGCATGTTTTAGCATATTCGTGACTACAACATGATATCTGAAATTTCAAACACCCGAAATAAGGAATGTGACTGTTGAGTTTATTACAGAATTAACAATGCAACTGCGAAAAAGGTACGAATGAGATGATATTGATTTGGTATTATTACAAGCTATAATATATTCTGTTCTTAAATTTCAGACTGCCCGATAATTTTCATTCATTTCGTATTTGCTGTAGACAACATTCTGCGAGCCAACAAGAACATTTTTGAGTATATTAAAATATTTGAATATTTTAACATTTCAAATATTGATAAAATAAAATCGCAGTTAGATAAAATTCACCTTATTAAATGCGAGTTCATAAATGACACCACCAAATTCTGAGCAGAAATTCTCGCCTATAAAGATGCAGGAAATAATAATCCCTCTGAGACCCTTGCGTTATTTGCCATCCAAGTGCATTCGTTACCATGGTCAAATTCGGAAATGGAACGTGGGTTCAGTCAAATGAACATTATAAAAACCAAATATAACAAAATGTAACAAAATGCAATTGAAAACTTTAAACGCTATATTACGCATAAGGTTTGTTTTTTCTTATTATAATTATATATTTTACAGATATAAATTTACTAATTTTTGCCACAAAAATATTTAAGTCGTATAATATCAAACGATACATATTCAACCATCGATGGAAATAAAAGTGAATTGGATAATTTATTAATCAACTTAACATAAAGTGTTAAAAATGTTGTAATTAAAACCATTAAACCTTAAGTTTTTCTTGCATGTTTTCTTCCATTTGGATTTAGCTTGTTTTTTTAATTGTTAGCCTATTCTATATATTTATATATAGAATATATTTTTGTCCAGAATCTAGCTTATGCCGGAGCTCAACACCTGGCAACACTGCTTATAAGTACATTTTTAGTCGAAATTTGAATTTTGAATTTCTGCAAAAGTCAATGAAATTTAAATAATACAAATTGAAAAATCCAGAGATGTCCAATTGGAGATGTGGCTGTAAAATATGAATAGCCCTAATATTTTCAATTATATTACGAATTAAAATTTACACATATTCTATATACAGATAAATAATTATTATTTTTAACGTTCTAGTCCAGTCATGTTGATTTAATGTTTGATATTTTCTTGATTGGTTTCGTTTTTTCGTCGCTGCAAATTACTCCATTTCAGTTTCGACTTTGCTTTGTACCCTCTGTTTTAAACATTTGCGCAAATATCTTTATTGCCAAGCATTTCCAGTTAAAAAACAGACTCAATAAGTTCAGGAAGGAGAGAATATTCGATAAACGAGGAGGCTATTTAGTTGGTTTCGGCCATGCTGAATTCCAAGCATCATTAAGCAAAGCAACACTCGAATACATAAGGGTTTCCCACACCATCAGTTCTATATACCGCCACGGTATGGTTGTTTTGCACTCCCGCTTCCACTGCCTTAACGCAATTGAGAGCCAACTGGCCGACTGCAGTGAGCTGGTCAAATCGGGACTTGGGATCGGGTGTGGGAATGGGTAGACATCGGGTAGCAGGGTGCTGTTGATGCGGTGGCTGTTGCTGTTGCTGTTGTCGTGGCTGTAGCTTTCTACCTGCCACGCATTTATTAAACACGATCGGGCAACAACACGTTTGGCTACAACTTCACTTGATTGGAGCTGGGACTGGGTCTGGGTCTGAGTCTGGGATAGGAGTTGGAGCTGAAGCTGAAGACTGCGGGCTAGGGACTCCACTTAAGCGTTTACCTGCTGGGATCTGTATACTGGCATTGGAGTCTACGCGTGCAGCTAGCAAAACGCGAAAACGTTAATTAAGATTATGAAGTCATAAGAGTTGCATACACATGTGTGTGTGTGTGTGCGTGTGTGCGTGATCCTTGGCCAGGGCTCAAGCTGTGTCTGTGATGGTGATGGTACTTGTATCTCTTCATGAACTGAGAACTGAGACCAGTTTGGTTCTTTAGCTGCTGGCCAACCAAGCTGCACGATCTTCACGCGAGTTGATTTTTAAGTCAACAACTTGATTTTCCAGCAATAACAAGATTAAATTATTTAATTTTTTGCCTCATTTGGAGAGCTGAGCAGTGAGAAAGCGGGAATCGACTAACTGGTTGCCTAGGCCGCTCTTTGATTTGCCAAGGATTGCATGAACTGGTCATCATCAACTTCCTAATGGCGTATTATAATTATGTGCCCAACTCAGCCTGCAAGGCGCACGGGTAGAACAATCGCTCCTGTCGCAGCTTAAGTGGCTTTTAATGCTAATGTAGCGTTGAGGGGGCATGGTGGGGAGCTGACATTTCTTTGCATTTATAGCTGAAGACTCTCAAACTCTCGACCAAGTTAATGAGGTGCAGGCCTAAGAGCCTTTAGCAATTTCATAAGCGTTGCTCTTTTTATGACCGCAAAAGCAGTTTAATTATGATAAAGTTGTAAATTTCCATACACGAACCCAAGCCTGAGCTCCAATCGTATCGATGACCAAGCTGTGAGCTCCACATTTTTGGGGTCACACAACTGGTAATGTTAGCTGCTTTCAAATTAGCCAAAATTGCAGCAAATGGCTGCTTAATAAATTCATAATTTCCCTAGCACGCAACCTGGATATTAATTAGCCACACAGTGAGAAAAACGCTGTAAGAAATTCAAACAATGCAAAGAATATTGATATTAATCATAATAGTTCTGAAAGGACTATATACATAAAGTCTGAATAAACCTACTGGTAAAATAATTTCCACAACTATTCACACTAAGAACAGCAAGAATAACAACACCAAACACAAATAAAATTTAGTTATGACCTTTAGTTATGATCCGAAACCAAGTGTATTGTACAAAAATATTAACACTATGGATGAAAGGTTTAAATTAAATAGAACTGAATTTTTCATATGTGTATCAAATTTCTTTATTATCATACTATATATATACAGTCGAGTCGCGATAATTCGCACCCCGCTAAATCAAAATTCTCAATAATTCGTAAAATTATCTGTCCCCTTGAAGAAAACTCGATAGTTCGTAAAAATTTCATACATTTTGGTCCCCTTGTTAATTCGTAATATTTTTCGCAAAGCAAAGAATATTAAACCTCTTATAAATCGTAATTTTGTTTCGTAACCTCTTATAAATCGTAATGCAATGCAAAATTTTTGGCAGTTAAGTCGCCGTTAGGATTTGTAGAACTGTCTATGCCGCCTTTGTGTCATTATAGTAGTTCATGTTGAGTTTGTGTGTTGTGTCTCTCATTGTTATCGTTTAGTTTTTTGTTTCTTATTAATTAACTTAATTTTTGTTATTGAAATTTCATGTTACTGTATAATTTTCTTTTAATACTTAAGATGTAAAATGAATAAAAGTCCCGTTAATTCGAATTTTTCTTTGCTGAGCCTCGTTAAATGGAAATCTCGGTAAGTCGAAGTCACGCGTAATTCGTAAAAAATACGATCCCCGTGCCATTACGAATTATCGAGACTCGACTGTACTTAACAATTATTTGGAAACAATTCTTTCTGCTATAGTGTAGTTTAAGTATACGTTTCTTTAGAAATAAACAAATTATATTTCAAATAAGAATTTTTGACCTTATCTTATTATTTTAAATACTTCTCCCATAATAAAAATAAGTTCTTAAATCCACACATATTTGGTTTAAGTCGTTTCAAGGAAATATTTTTTAAATAAAAACTTTATGATAACAAATAGAAGTATTTGCTATTTTATCAAATTTTTCTTTCTGTGGAGAGCATTTTGTGTAGTAGGTGCGTATACCGGTTGCCAGGCATCGGCATTTAACGCTTAGATGGGGTAAACACACCCACACTCGGAGGGTAAGGCCATGCAAATGGCGCTGGTGAAACGTTGCCATGCTTTTCCGCTTCGTGTATCGGTTAAGTATAGAGCGGAGCTAGTTAGGGATAGTTTTAATTGCTTGGCGGAAGGCAATGAAGCAATGCGACAGCAGCTCAGCTCATAATTAGGCGACAGGGTGTGCAGGGACATTAACAAGACCCAATTTCCATAGTTCTCTCTTGCCCTCCTCCTTCTCAGATAGCCCTGACAGCTAATGAAAATATAACTACGAGCAAGAAGCATTATACCTTCCCCTGCTACCTTGTCTCTAGCATGAATTATGCAGCGCCAAGCGAATATTTTCCACATTGCGTGTTTATTCACAAACATTTTCCGATGCCCGCCAGCCGGGCCAAGCTTTGTTGTATCATTCAATTTTGTTGCCTGCTACCCACTCTGGGAACCGCACCATGGCACACCTCCCCGGCATCCCGCTGGGCGTTGCGTTTGGGGCGTGAGCGTTTTCCGCCTTTGCCGCAATTTCAAAAGTTTAAATTTTCAACTTAACCTTTGAGCTTTCCGTTTGGCATGTGGGCTGCTCCACTCCGAAGACACAACCGCATCCACATCCACATACACGTTCATGTCCGGCTCTGACCCCATGCCTAAGGGGGCTTGGCCACTCGATTGGTGGACTTTGCGCATTTTGCAACCTCTATTTGATTTTCCATTTTCTAATTGAATGGAAAATTTAACAGCTGTTGAAATGATGGCGTGTTGCCAAGATGGTAAATTAAAAGGCAAAGGGGTATTTTTCTTTTGTGTTGGCCAGCGCAAAATGTTCAATCGATATTTACGGGGAAGCTCAATAGACTAAATAGGAATCTTGAGTATTGTGGAACAATAGATTATCATTGATTATGGATCGATAATTGGACTTGGACACCATTAGCCGTGAAATAAACTACTATATCTTTGATTAACTGCTTATGTTACTTCTCCCAAACAATTGGTCTGAACTTACAATCACAACATATCTTATCCAAACATTATCCCTACTTCAAAATATGATTCGACAATAAACAGGAGGATTGCGAGATGATAAACAATACTTAAACTACATATACTCTATAATTTTGGACTTGAACTATTAAGAAGCTTATATTCTTTATGAGATATAAGTGTCGAGTGTCAAGTTAATGTCTGTGTCAAATATCGTCAAAAACTGATCATTTTCTTTAAAATATCCACATTTTGAAATGATGATATCATGTTGATATATAGTTGCCCGTAGACACTAACTACAATTAGTCTTTCCCCGATAAGCTGTACTTTTTTCGAAGTAATTAACATGCGAGCTCATGAACAGTTGTTTCAGTAAACAATTTCATCCGCCTATAGAAAACTAAATTCAAGTATGCATACAAAACACCCCATACGAATGTGGGCATAGTGTAGAGCCGTGTGGAATAGTGTAGTATAATCACAATTATAATAACATATATTTAGGCTAATAACTGAATTAATTAAAATCTCATTTTTACAGCGCCAGCAAAGGAAATGACTGTGGAAATGGGAATGAAACGTGGAAAATGTAGATAGGGCGATGGAGGGAGGGGGGGTGAAGAAGTGATAGAGAAGTGTAGTGCCCAAAGCCAGGCAACTGAAATTTCAGTTCGCTGGTTAATTAATTTTTGGGCTCGGTATAAAACAACGCACACACTCACAAACTTGCACACAGACAAAGGCCATAATTAAAAGTCCGAAAGCAGCCGAAGCACAACTTTTACGACACTTGATTAGGGTCAACAATATTACGTAGAGGAAATGAGCAAACAATATGCAACAACAGCTGCCATCCCGTTCGCGCAGTTAGCAGGATCCCAAAGTGCCACTACTAGTTACCGGGGGTCCCTAATTAATTCAATCTGTGCACTTACACGCTTATCAAAATGACGCCACCAGCCCGAAACCCCTTGGACCCAAACCTAAGCCAACCGTAAAACCCAAACCAAACCCCAAACCCCAAGCCCCTAGTAGCCAATCCAAGGCAGAGGAAGCGCGTTGCTGTTGTGGTTTTTGTCATGATTTTTAATTAACTTGAAATCAACCCAAGCACAGCCAAGTGGTGGGTGGAGTGGACAGCGGGGAAGGAACAAGGTCTCTGTCACTATGGGTTTACTGGTTTCTGTGCATAATTTGATTACGGCTTATCGCTAGCGCCGGATCTTGTTTAGCTCGTTACGTGCAAGCCGTGACATTTTCACGCAATTGTTGTGTTTGTGTTGTGCCCTTGCTGCAGGGGGAGGGCGGACGAACGGAAGGACGGACGGACAGAAGAACGGAAGGACGGGGTCTCTTGTGAGCCAATGGGCCTGCCCATTTTCGCCAAGTTTATTTACACATGCTGGCGTCAGATAATAAATTGCCGGAGCCAACTCCGGGGCACACCCACGCACTTTGCGCCACTGGGCAAATGAACAACAAACAGCCACAAGGATAATAAAACGATTTCCGCAACGTGCCATAAAATCCCTCGAGCAATTCAATTCAATCTACGCAACCTCCCCAGACCATCTCCAAGCCAGGGCTTTTGTTGGCATCCCATCCCCTCTCATCCGCCTCCCTGCTCCCCGGGCATTTGATACTTGCTGCGTCAATTTGTAGTAAAAACACGCGCGTTTTTATTATTCCATCAGCGCGGAGAGAAGCAACCACAACAAGGACGATGATGATGATGAGGGGTTGAAAACAGACCCCGCACACAGGGGCAGACACACACTCCCTGGTGTGCCATCAGCAAATTAGAAACGTTTAGAGTTAGACAGCGAGAGGGACATATAGAGTGTGTGTGTGTGAGAAAGTGATAGAGTGATAGGGGAAGGAAGCGTACTCTACTAAGGGTAGCCCGTATCAGGCAATGGCGCTGGGACGATGAGGCAATGTGATGATGACGACGACAATGGCGCAGGCTGCCTGCTGGAACTGCTGCTCTCACCCTTCCTCCGTTTCTATCTCTCTGTGTGTGTTTTTGTTTTTTTTTCCGTACTCTCTACCCTAGCCATATTGCCGGGCAAAACGCATAAACCGTAAAAAGCGAAAAGCGCTTTATTGAATTAAATTTTAATTGAGGTACATGCGCGTGAATATATTTAAGCCCAAGGCATAGCAACAAGACTTATTAGGGATAGGAGAGCGTACACGGCTCTAGAACTAACTAGAACTAAGCACGGAAATTGTGATGAGAGTTGACTAGACTAGTACTAGTACCACAGTGTACTGTATAAGTACGGCCTCAATTCAGGATTCTTTTCGATTCTTTCTTTATATACGTGGCTTTTAATTATGAAATCTTATCTTTAAGGGACTTTCATTTAGTTTATACATTTTATTAAAATAGCTTGACTAACAGTAAATTTTAACTGTAAAAATTTATCGATTGAATTGAAAGGTCTTTACGCTGAAGGAATCATTGGAGCTCTCGCAAGATGATAAGGATCTTGCAAAACAAACAGAAACTTTAATTAACCGAAGCCAGTTTCATACAAATAGCTTTAAACAGCCCTGTTAGACTTTGCTAACTAAACTGTTCTACGCGTATAATATTTCAAGCATATCATTAAACAGGCTATATGTACATTCATTAAGAGTGAACGCCAATCTCAGGATATCGTACTGTCGGTTGTTTTCTACTATACCCTTCTTATCTGGATGAAAATAAATTCTTTTTATAATAAAGGTTTCTATATTCTATATTATTTCCTGGATATATGTTAAAAAATTGATGTAGGATATTCTGCATCATTTCATTAAGCACCCAAACAATGATAATGCGACTTAGATGTTAAGTATGTAATATTACTAGAAAACTATTGATGTTTGAAAACCATATAAATATAAGTACAAATAGTCGATAATGTACTAGTGATCGATTGCAGTTCACGATAAATATTGGTTAAAATTTAATCAGTTGCCATTGATGCATATGGATAATACTAATACAATTTGTTGTTATGTTCGTAGTTATTATTCAATTAGTTCTTTCTACTTCACATACCCTCAAGCTATTAGAGATTAAAACAATCCTCCGTATGGAAACTGGATCCGATGGAAGCCAAGTGCAGTTAGGCAATGTTCAGACGGGTATGGCAGTAATTGTTGTTGTTCGTGGTGCTGTTGTTGTTGTAACATTAACAACTGCATAGTGTCCATATAGGGCACAGAGTTATGAGCAACAGCAAAAGGAGCACAGCACAATCGATCGACCGATTGACTTGAATTGTAATTATGAATGATGAACTGAGAAACACTGTCTTAGGTGAACAGAAAGAGAGTCGTAAAAACGGAGTAGACTGTAGTACTACTACTCCTGCGCCTGATTAGCTGTCACTATTGACAGCCGCTGTCTGCCGATTGATGACAATTATTTTATTGCAAGAGACAAAAAATCATAGTAAATATGGCAGCCAATTGCAGTAAAATGCCAACTACTTGTTGGGGCAACATGTTTGCTAGTTGGCCATGTTGGTCTAGCGTTTTACAAGTGGCAACATTTTATAGCCATTATTCGCTGCTGCAAGCGTCTCTTTTAATGCCTTCAGGCCGGGCCACCCAAAGCGCCAATTGTCATCTGTCTATGATCACAACAATTGCGCCGCCTCAAAAGGTAATTCAGAGGTAACAAGTCAAAGATCTATGGCACAATCCGCTTAACGGTCGCCTAGCATGGCCAGGATGTGTGTCCAAATATTTACAGGATAACAACAACAACAACAACACAAACAACCAACTGTTTTGACCTGACTCAGTGCGGTCACATCAAAAGATACGGCAATAGATACTGATACAGCTACAGCTCGGCACTCGCACTCACACTTGTTTATTGTCAACTCACAAATTGCCTGGCATTGGCTCACCCTTTTGTTATCCTGCCAGCCTTATTTATGGGGTGTGCACTGTCCTCTTACATCTGACTCGACGCCGCTCACTCTCAATTTGGCCACCCGCACGCACCAGCGTGAGAACATCTCCTTCCCGGAATTTAATAGACTTCTACTCTGGCGCTAGTTGTGCAACTGGAACGTGAGCTTCAGTATTTATTGCGGATTGGGATGCTCGAGATTGAGATTGAGTGCATTTATGGCTGAAAACTTTGGGTCGCTTCTTGGTCTCTTAAATGGAATATCAGTGGCATTTATGATTTGCGGGCCATAAATGGTCAACTTCATACGCTGAGGCGTTGAAACCCTCTCAAGTTAACTTTAGGTTACTGGACACGGCGCTGGAGGAGAATAGTCTAGAGGAATCAGAATTTTGTGTTTAAGCGTTATTTTATTTATCGATTCTTCTCTCTTAAAGACTAGTGACCAGTAGGCAAATCTTAACATAAATACTAAATAAATTAATTTCTATTAATTCTTTACCAAACGGCCATAACTAATTATTGCTTGGTCTCCTCGCCGAAGTCGTGTATGGCTACAGTGCCAAAGTTAAGGACCGCGCAAGTCTGTTAGGATGTGTCTGAAGCTTGGCCTGATACTTTACTTTAACTTTGGCTATTTCATCGGTAACAAATCCGACATTTAAGTCTTTATGGATATTTTCATTCCGTGTGTACCATGGTGCACCAGTTATCAGAATGGGAAAGATTTTGTTCGAGACGCACGGTCAGAGGATGCAAACCTAAGCATAAGACAGTAGGAAAAATGCAGTAAGTATGCAAATATAAAACTGTAGCAGAAGAAGGCCGTAAAGAAACTTTCGGTAGATTGCCGGTACAAAATCAGGAGGGAAATTGCAAAACAACAGCTAAAGCCTGGCGTCAATTTCACTTAAGCAATTTCCTTAGGCATCTGTTAAGCATCTCGTGTCAGGAGGCAATCAAAATTATTACACCCAGCTTAAATAAAATCCCCCAAGTACAATAATAACAACGACAACAACAGTAACGCCCCCTAAAAGCCAAGTTAGTTGACTGCCGAAAACAACAACAGCATTACATAAAATAGCGGCACCTCGATTGTGAAATACCTTTTTTTGCATTACCTTTCCGTTTACTCATGTAACTGTCTTAATTTAATAAATCTGTCTATCTTTCTATTTATATTACTGAAAAGTTATAATGGTTCCTATGTCTCTATTTCCATTTCGCTTTTCTCTTGTTAAATAACACATATACACATATATATATATATTTCGCAATTTCAACTCTTTTTCCAAGTTCTTCTGAAATTCTCTAAATTTCTCTTTAATCTAGTCTTATAAATGCAATTACAGCTCGCACACAAATATAAAAAGTTCTCCCAGGTGCAGTAGATCCTTTCTGTCGAAATTAACTTTAGTAAATAAAGAACCGCAAGTCGCAAATACTCTTCTCAGGTAGGGTATACAAATTAAAACTTTAGCCCAAAACCCAAGCAACACCCAATAAAGTCACGCGCTGGAGATTCGACGAACATGAAGTTCAAATTCGAGTTCGAGTTTATGTTGAAACAGAGCTTGTAGAGGGAGGGGTTTGGGTATAAGACTGCGACTGAGGTTGCATGACAGGAGGCTGGCAGGAGGCACAGGACATGCCCCTATAATAATAATAACACGGCACTTGTATACGAGTATTATGGCTCTCAAGCAAAGGCTGCTGATGTGATGATGATGATTATAATGGAGCAGAGCGGGCCAAGCCAACTAAACCTAATAAAGCAACAAATTTTCATTTCTCAATAAAACAGTCCGCCTTCGCTGTTGCTGCTGCTGCTGCTGTTGCCGTTGCCGTTGCCGTTGCCGTTGCTGTTGTTGAGCGGAATTTAAACTTATTAACCTTATGAACGAAAATCAACAAGTGGTCAAGCAATGTCTGCAATTAGCTCGATTGGAATAAATAAAGAACTAAAGCTCTTAGGTATACTGTAAATACTGTAAAAAATATGAAGTTTAGCTCAAGTTAAGCTTACTTAATAAAAAGTAATCTTTTACAATTAAGAAATAAAATACGAAGCAATTATTTTTACCAAGTTGAACTTGTTAAGTACTTATCACATAAGTATTTTATATATTAAGCGCGTATTTTAATTTGTATTATGTTTATGGATTCTTTACACTACCTTACCTTGAGCTTTAAAAATTCAAAGGGTTTTTAAAATGTGTAACAGGCAATATATAGCGTCGATATAGCCATGTCCGTCTGTCTGTCTGTTCATCGGTCTGTATACCTACCTACCTGGATTTAACAAACCATAAGACCTTAAGAATGCACAAATATTTTTACTTGGTTGGTGCATATGGCAATATGGATTAATGTAACAAATTATATACTAATTAATAAATAAATAAATATATAATTATTTTATAACAGCGAACTTTCAGTAAAGCTACATCATCGCAACGAATTTTACTTAGAGCTCAATATAAAATTAAATATATAGTAATAATATCTAAATTTGCTTATATAGATAGATAGTTAGATATTTAAGGAAATTGTAAACTTATTTACGACATCATTTTTTATTTTTTTACACAATTGTATTTAAATTTTATTTGGCTATATTTACGTATTCAAGACTATGAAACTGTGAAAATATTGCATGTAAAATATGACTGACTTGGCAGTATAATAAAATGAGTCGGGTTCCTTACTTTTATTTCTTCGGGCTTTTATTTTATTTTCACCTTACCAAAAATCGATTTAAATTGACTTTCCTATAAGTCTAATGAATATTTCAGCCTCTCGAAAATGTCCAATTATGTGTGGCAATAATTCCACGAAATGCTAAAAGAGCAGCTGGAATTTGCGCAGCATCCTCAGTAATCTCACTCTCTTATCCTCTCTCTGCGCCTTTGAGTGCCAAAAGTAAGTTATTTCCTGGCGCTGCGTTTACCTCTGTCTCTCTTGCTGCTGCTCCATACTTAGGGCCCTTACCTTGGCCTTAGCCATAGTCAGCGCGCCATTACAAAAACGCTGGCGGTCAGATGGTAAACGTGTAGAGTGGAGTCCATGGAACGTGAATGGGCGGAACAAGAACGTGAATGTGAACATGAACGATTCGAGGTCTAAATATGAATATGGGTACGAGTACGAGTACGAGTACGAGTTGGACTTAAAGTAGAAGGCAACATGGCCATTTTAGAACTGCATTGCCCCCAGACGAAGTCAAGAATTGCAGTCTGAGTTTGGGTACAATTTGGACTCCGCAAAAGCATTGAAGCGTTGCCTTAAATGGCCAGCTCTTTGGTCCTAAGTAAGTTATAAATAATAACTGGCATGTTGTAAATCAAAATTATCAGTTTGCGTAGCAATTGTTCAGCATGTCTGGGTTGGTCAGACACACTGCCAGACAGACAAACCGAAGAGATAGTCTGGTCAGCGAATTCAAATAATAACCATATGGACTGCACTGTGATTGGCTCAGTGTCTGTCTCTCTGATTATGCGGTTTGACTGCAGCTCTAGATGCAACTGTAATTACGATCCCAGAGAGAGTAGGTGTAATACTAGGTAATAGGTTATAGAAGCGTTTAGCTAAGCATTCAAACACAGCACAGGGACTATGCGTTTCTAATGGCATACTAACTTCAGCTGAACTGCTACAATTTTTATGAACTTTTGACATGACTCAAATACTGTCTTGTTATTCGTTCAAGTATTCGTTTATTCGAATTCGCAGTCGTTGTTCTTTGCCATGTTTCGCATGCGATTGAGCCATGTTCGATTAATCTCTTTGATTTATGCTCACGTGCACAGACCGCCCTCCAAAACTCAAAACAAATGTCCCCTATCATGGGCCACTAATACCTCCTCTTCGCCTGCACTCCATCTACCTACCAGGCTCTCCCTACTGCCCAACTGCAGATACGATATATATGCCATGTGTTATGTGACTTTAATTGGCGTTTATTGTGAAAAAGAGCCAAGACACCCCACTGTACTAGCTACGAGGCCACTGATAGCGGTTTTGTTTCATATGTGTATAGGCTTGCCCGGCCAGGCCCCTCTTTATGATTCAGTGGCTATAAGAATTGAAGAAATAAGAAAGTAGGTGCTTTTAGATACCCTTTATAAAAATATCATCAGTGCAGGTACAAAGTAGTACATAGTCCATCACATCGCAATAACAGTTCAGATCATTTTAGTTTATTATTCACTCAGTATTATATAATTCAGATATATATTTCATATAGTTTTACCATACACATTTAAATATGTCCAAAGTGAGTTAAAAACGTGAGTTCGATTGAATGGTAGTATTTGCTCCACATCCTTTTGTATCTGGGTTACATATGAGTATATATGTATGCCAGCTTCTCTACTGCAGTTGCTGACCCCTAATGTAAAGTTAAAGTATAGACACCTACTATAGGTTGCGTCCGACTGTAACTCTGCCTAATATTGTCGTTATAAGTTTATCACCGTAGGAATAGCCTTTTGACAACTGCTTGAAATAGTTTCTCTAATTTGGCTTTTAGCTGGCTTTAAACGCCGCACTACATCTACCCTATAGACTAATACTTAAACTACAGGATATAACTGGTTAACAAAACTAATAACAACATTGAATTTCGCAGTTGTCGAAGCTAAAAGCTGGAGCTGTGCACTTAGAGCCAGCGAATTGCTCTGGCGGCTGCTTTGGTTTTTCTATATATATTTTTTTATTTTTGCTTGGAGACCATATGAAATTTCAACACTCCTTGGCTTCGACTACGACTACGATGACTACGAGTATGGCACTCGCATACTGGCTGTGGTCCACGGTCCTGCCTATGTTGTCGACTTGTACAAATGTTATGCCGTATGAACTGGAGAACCTGGCTTCTTCCATGGGGGTATTGTTTTTTTTTTTTTTTTTTTTTTGCTGCAGAATTATGAAGCCATAAATATGAAATTCAGCACATTTATTAGCGTTGTCAAATGTCGTGCCCCAAGTTGTTGTGGTTGTTAGTATTCGAGTTGTTGTTGTTGTTAGTTTTGGCTAATGGCCCCAACCAGACTAAAGCTCTCGCCCGGGGTTAGTTAATAGAGCTTCTCATCTGAAAGACTGCGGCTATGTCTTCCTTTTTTTTGTATATTAGTCACCCCGAGTACAACTTGCTTCACGGAGTCATAGTCGACGGTTGTTTACTGCTTGTATCTACACCAATGCATTGTTTTTTTCACTTTTTTAGTTGACATCAAATTTATTGTGTGTAATTTGTAGACTGTGAGAATAAATTGAAGCCAGTTTGAAGTTGGTCTCTTGTGATTGACGAAGCGTTAAATTCGCAATACTAAAGATGGTAGAGCTTAATTATACTTTTTCAATTTTACGCACAGTTTTCTTACAAGCACACATCCACAGTTGAGAAAACTAGAAAACAATGAAGATCAGTTTTCCAAAATGTAACAAACATATACAATACAAATTTGTGAATATTATTAAAGTTCATTTTATATATATAATTTATTTTTAATTGTGTTTTAAACTACACTTAATTATGATTTACGACATGGTGAATTAATTAAACAGAAATTCCAACTCCTACGCCAATCAGCCAGCTGCTTATTAACAAATAAATATGTAATAAATTAGCCCACTCGTAATGCAATAATTAGACGTATGCACACACACACTCACATTTATACATATGTACACTATAATTATAGCCTCAACTGCCCGCATTCCATGCCCAATATCGCAACTCCCTCCCACCATAAGTAGCCCAGCCAGACTTTGCGATGACCACAAGCTGTGACTAAACCAGCGCGTATTAAATGCCGCACGGTGGAACTAACTCAGTATTGTATTAGGATTGTTTTATACCAAGTACATAATATTTAATTTAATTGCGTTTTTTTCAATTTATTTTTCTTTAAATGTAGCCCGTTTTGAGATAGAGTACAAAAAAAAAACCTGGAAAGCTACAGTCCGATGCAACCGACAGTAGGAGACCCTGTACTTTCCTTTGCAGCAACTAATGCTAACAATGCACACACACGCACACACACGCACATCGCAAAGTCAGACTCAACCACGCATACACACTTATGTATGTACATACATTAAGTGCATGCTCGCTGCTCTCCCTTGCCTAGTACGGAAACTTTAATCTCAAATATCTTCGGTGTTTATTAACCGATTGAGCACAGATAAAGGTTATCATAAGATTATTGTATGTCAAAGCACAAGTTTGTATCTTAAAAATTGTCGCTGTGGTGGTTTTTCGCGGTTTTTTGGGGAGGGGGGAAGTCGAACACAAACTTCATCTGCTTGCACTATTGAGGCATCTATCTGTCAAATATGATGGCTCTAGCTATTACAGTTTACTAGATCTAGGTGTTCATACAGACGGACAAACGACATGGCTATATCGACTCAGCTCGTCGTCCTGATCAAGAATATATATACTTTGTTGGGTCTGTCACGCCTCCTTCTGCCTGTTACAAACATTTCGGACTTGCACAATCTTACTAGACCCTTTTGTACTTTTTTAAAGTACAGGGTCTAACTAAAATTTACTTCAAATTCAAATAATTTAATCTATGCACATCAAAAATAGAATTATATAAATACACATACCTATGTATTACATATATTATTCTTAAAATACATTCTACATATTTTTTTTATTTTTACTTTTATTACGCAGTTTTTTATCTCAAATACCAAATGAATAAATTGACATAATGCAACTCAGCACGAGGTCTCGGGCTAAGACCCGAGTACTAATTGTAAAATGTCCTTACATACTGCTACTACTACACTTATTTGTTATTTTAATTTAAGTAAAATAGTGTGCAAGTCGAATATAACATTTTTTGTAACGGAAAAACTTACATTATTTTGACCTTTTAAAACGCCTGGTATTTTAGTAAAAATTTAAAAAAAAATGTATAAATGTACCTAGAATTGTGATACACTTCATTTAGTACTAGGCTTCCTTTGACTTTTTGCCGTTAGCTTCAAAAACGTATGAAACCATTCACATTCACTGAAAATCAAGTAACGTGATTTTATTTGAGTTAAGAATTTGCCCCACTGTGCACTAAGCAGACAAACGATCAGTTCTTTATGGTCAATTGAAGCAAAAGCTGCCGCCGGGAATAAATTGACAATGATAAAAACAATATTGGAACTAATATTTGTTAATGAACAGAAGAACACGGAGAGAGGAGGACAGGGAAAGGGGGAGGCGGACCCGCACAAAGGAGACTTGAGCAAAGAATTGTCTCAGACTGAATCAGTGGTGCAGACATATAGAAATTGATTGAAATCAAAGTGTAAATTGAGCTGAGCTGGCGCATTGCAATTACCACGGACCAATGCCAATGCCCCATAATAGCAGCAGCAGCAGCCGCAACCACAACAACAACAACGATAAAATGGCCGCTTTTAATTGTCTCATGCGTGTATCTATCAGATGCAAGTGCTGTGGCCCATTACTAATGGTCATGCATGTGTTGTGGCATGTTCATAACTCTGAGTTACAAGTTGCAAGTCGCGAGTTCCTGCCACTCTTTGCGGTTCATTACGTTAATTAAACAAGCCGCAATTGGAGCTGCGCTCATCATTAAAACTGAATTGAAGCCAAATGCTGGCCAATAAAGTTGTAGACCATTAGTGCTCTATCTTTAACTAGAGCCAGATCATTGGCTGTGCTTGCCGCAGTGTGTGGTTCGGTGCACCACTGCACTGGCCAGTGCACTGGCTAATTAAAGCAATTGTGCGAAATGTGCACACGTAACTAAAATCACTACAAAATCAGCTTAAAGCCAACGATTTCCACCACCTCCTGCCACAATGCTCCCCTATGTTACATTTTTCAAACTGTCTCATTAGAGCCAATTACAATTACAGTTTACAATTAACAATTAACAATTACGATTCAGTGTGTGACTCTCAATTGTTGTTGTGGTGGTTGTTGTTAGTGTTGTTGCTGGCGTTAATTAATTGCACTTAGCCAAAAGCTAAAGCTGCCTCTAGGCTCTAGGCCCGACATTGCGTGCTCCAACACTTTTCATGCACAATGCGAATGTTTATAAAACTATTTCTAAATATTGTTTAGTTGCCACTTGTTGCAATTGTTATAAATTAAACTATGGCACTTCTATCTCTCTTTTCTAGAGTAAAGTTAAGACTCACAGGTGTTTAACATTGCTTGAAGCCTTTTGCGGAAATCACCGGCTAGCGGAATGTCATGGCTACTACTATTTGAGTATTTGAAAGTGTGTATTGTTATTACTAATATATGGGAGTAATAGCTGTTATTAACTAACACTAGTATAGGCCTAATACCTACACTATACTAATATACTATACCTATACTATAATAAAAGAGTATGACTATGTAAAGCGCTGAAAAGGGTACCCTATGTATTATGTATTAACTTTATTACTAATATGTACATGCATCTGTCGACTATAAATACAACTATAACTATAACCGTCTGTCAATACTATATGAATCTCTTGTTATCGGTCACGCTGTTAGCTTGCGTTACTAGCTTAATGATACTGACTTGTTAAACTTAAACTTAGAACACATAAATATCTTAAATATGCAACTTTCCAAGCTTATTTTACAAAATATTTAAAGTTTCATTTGTCTGCTAAATGAAATCATTTGGTGGACTCTTTTCATAATTTCGAACAGTCTTTATACATATATATATTTTAACTATTTTTCTGTTGCCATTTAAATTTTTTTTAACTTAACTTGCATTTTAATATAAAATATTTCCCATATTTCAAATATAAATTGTTTATGAAATAATCTTAATCACATATACCATTAAAAGTCATATGTAAATATCAAAATAATCATCAGCTGTGGCAAATAAAAAATTTCATTGGCTTTTAATGCCGTTGCCACTATGAAGCCCCAATCAGATAGCTATAAATAGCTAATAATTGTGTGTAATTAATCACTTGACTAGTAAATTCGATAGGCCCTGGAGCAGAACTTCACTTCGTAGATCGTATAGCTATTAGTACTACAATTAGGGAATTAGATTGGAATCGATTCAATTATGCATTGATTGCCCAAAAACTCGAACCTTAGCATGTCAAGGACAAGGGAAACCCGTGTGGTCTCAATATAATTAACACAAATAAAGCAAATTACCAAAGCTCCTGCAAATTGAAAGCAATTACGAGGTTTCCTGCCGAAAACGATGAGAACAGCTGCAAAAAAAAGAGAATAAGGAAATTAAGACTAGATTCATTAACACTATGGAACAGGTTAAAGGATTTGAACTGAAAAGAAAAATGTTATGTACAAAAGTAGCAGAAAGACCTTTGACTGTAAAATTAATTTAAAATTAGAAATAAAATAAAATTTGAATTTGTTTAAAATGTGCAATTTTAAATCAAACAGAATAGCTTGGATTTGTAAAAATTTGTCTGATGGTTAGTGTTGTCGTAATTACAATTCAGACACGAGTTACACGAATAACTCGCAATCAAAAGGAATCATTTCGAATTCTTTGGAAACCTTTGCTAATAATTTCCGTACATCTGACTGTGTGTGTAAGTTTGTGTGTGTATATGTTTTAATATGCGCCATATATCATCATTATCAGGCTAAAACATTCCAATGTACGCCGGCTGATGACTTTGCACATGTGATGCAGCCGCCAGAGCAGTTAACACGACAAAGCGAGGTAGCCCCAGAGTGGTAGAGTGGTGGAGTGGTAGAGAGCTGGCCATGGATTAGTTAAAACGAATCAACCTCAATATGTCGACAACTTTGTACAAACGGGGGCTGTGTGGCTGCCATTTTACACGCAGCCAGCGCTAATGACCAAAGGCCAACAACAACAAGCACAGAAATCCCACGAAAAGGGCCAAGTCAAGTTGAGCCACGCAAAAGCAAAAGCAAAAGGTGGCAATTAAAATCGAATGAGCGGTGAAGCTTCCATGTTGAGCACTAATGGGTGCCCCTCCGCCAGCTCCACCAACTGCCCTACTCCCAACCATGATTCCCAATACTTACACCAGTTCAAAAACTCAACTGGAAAATGTGTAGAATTGCTTTAATGGCCGACAATATGGCCGACCACGTCTGGCAAGAGAGAAGCGTAAGAAGACTAATGCACAGCCGATTAGCAGAGCTGCCACAGTTGCTACCAGAGCATCTTCGTCAGAAATCGAGCATAAAATTTTTTAATTCTCGTATTATTATTCTCTTCTTACCCCATTTTCATAGATAGTTTAACTTAGTGCTACGCATAAATCAAGTGCCAGCTGCAATTTCTTCAGAATTACACTTGATAAACTGAACTTATGTACATTCACACGAGCGTACGAGTATACGACTATTTCGAAATTTGAAACTTGAAACGCACCGTTGCCGCCTTATAGAGATCACAGAGATTGTGTGTGTGAATCGGTTTAGTTTAGAGCGGAAGTCATGATTAGTGGGCACCATTAAAAGCCTTGCCACTTGAATCACATGCGATTATAATGAGCAATGACTTGAGGATGTTGGCTTCAGGGTCAATCGCAGATTCAGGCTTCAGCTCAGACCAAGGCTCAAACTGGAGCTCAGGTTAGAATTGATACTCAGTTCAAAGCGCAGTTTAAACGTTAAGGTAAGTGTCTGCTACCCAGATGTTTTCATTTCCCAGTAAAGCAAAAAAGCAGCAAGGACACCACCGATCAATCGGGATTATTAAACTAAAACATACTCTAATATGAGTTTGTCTTTGCACTGGGTCTTGGCAAGAAACATCGATCCGCATGCTCAAGCGAGATATGTTATAGAGCCAACTGACTCAAATAAGTAAATTGGAGCCAATTGAAGCCTGCGACCGACTCTAATAGAAAGGGTTCTTTTACTTTCCGTCTCTTATTTAGGTGCATTTCCTTAACTTAGATATACCCTATTTACACCTTTTCGATGGGTATAGGCAGAAGTTTACCAAAATGGAGCTGGCTCAACTTGGTGCCTACCACTTGTGGCAAATTAAAAGCGCAAAAATGCAAATGTTGCACATTGTTGTGGCAGTTGCAACAAGCAACAACAACTACAAATGCTAGCCAAGTTTATGGACTGGGAGGACAGTAGCTAAGCCATCTTCTGTCCCTTGCCAGCCTCATGTCCGTGTGTCAACAAGTCAACGATATGTTGTTGTTTTTGCTCAACGACGATCAAGATGTAGTGATAATAGAGATAGTGAGAGACCGGTGGAGAGAGCGCTTACACAGCGACAACAACAGCAGCAGCAACAACCATGTTGGCCTTCTACAACCTTAACCCATGTCGAACTCTGTGGCTGGTCCACACGAATCCAATGGTTGCTGCTGATCAACAGATGGCATCAGCAACAGTTGCTGCCGTTGCACGCATCACAATGAGGCAAGTGTCAAGCTTGGTTTGACTAATCATCTGCAGTAACTTGAACCAATAGTTTTTAAATTTCAATCTAGAATATCTACTTACCTATACCATAACCATTAATCGATACAAACTAAAACCTAACTCCAAAACCTTAAAAATATATTTAAATAAAGAGAAGATCTAAACACTTTGTATATATTGTACATAATATATTATAATAACAACGGATGCCGTTAAGTAAGCTGTAAAGAAAATTCTTCATAGCCTGAATAAATTTAATATACTAAATGATACCCGAGAATCATTTACGAGTTCACAACGATCTCTTTGAAAACCAATTAGAGAAACTTACAAAGACAAAACACTTTTTTGTTCTACAGTAATAAAATCTACCAAACTTTAAATAATCAATTGGTTTAAGATATTTATACAGAACCCGGTATAGATTTGTGAAAGCTCAGTCTAGTAATACTGACTTTATCGATAATTATAAAAACTCCTAATTTTCTTTTTAGACCCAATACTATGCGGCTTTGCTCAATAAAGAAATGTGTTTAAGTATGCTGTCTGTAAAGCACAGAATATCCTTAGGTCTGGTGCACTCAACTCCACTAAACTGTCTTTTCATTTGAGACATTTTAAGACTGATTTTGGCAGACGCTAAAAACTTTTGTAAAAGAATACCTATTAAAATCCTCAAAACATACAATGAAACAACTTTAACATTTTGCCTTAAAATACATCAATTTAAACTAAAATGTGTAAAATTAAATTTCGAGCGATCTGAAGTTGAGATTTTTAATTACAGTTGAAACCACTGACTACGTTATAAGCTATATATTATGTATACAATATCTACAAGAAAATAACTAGTCTGCAAACAGCTTAATTTTTAAGCTAACTGGATCAAATTAATAAATTTATGTTCATATTAACAGGGGCAAAGCTTTATAATGCACACATTTGAGCTGAGGATGTATAATTTTAGATATTTTAATTGAACCGTTTTTGAGCATCGATATGCAAGTTTACTTAGTTAAGGCTGATAGATTGCAGTCTTCAAGCATTGGGCTTTTTCTGACTACAGCCATTGAGTTATCATTAATTTATGAATATTCATGTGCATTCATCGCAATCATACATATTCATGAGTTATAAAGGCATTCAGTCCTCCATTTGTGCTTTTAATCGCATTTTGTGTCTTAATTAATGTTCCAATCAACCAAAGCAACCAAACCCAAATACGTGAATCTGCGCCCATTCTCAGACTCCATTTTGGGCTCAACACACACATATGCACATATGTATATCTGCTCATTTATATAAATAACTGCTTATACATACATATTTACTTATGCATATGTATATATGCAGAGCCTGAGGCTTAAGCCCAGACCCAAGCCCATTAGGAGACAACTGCATGAAACTCGTTTCGTTACACAGCGCTAAATTAGTTGCTGCACGCCCCTTTTGCCCCTCCTCTTTTCTCATCGCCCTCCGGCCGTTGCAACCAAGACTTTTTTCAATACATTTTTGTACCCTGAACCTACTGGAAATGGATAAAAAGGGGTATAATAATTTTGTGGAAATGTGTGTGACAGGCAGAAGGAATCCTCCCATGTATATATGTATGTATTCGTGATCAGGACAACGAGATGTGTCGATCTAGTCACGTTGTCATACTTTGATCTCACAGTTATGAGTTATTGGTGCTAGGGCACCAAATTTGGAATGCAGGTACTTATAGACCATACTGAAATCAGGATTATTTCAACCTGTGGTGGCTCCTTTCCCCACTATGAAATAAAATGCGCTGGTTTATACATGGAAGGTCGCCAACAATTTACAAAAATCGCTCCGTAAACACAAAAGTTAACTGTCAAACAATTTGCACAGCGCAGAAGAAGAAGCATTGTATCTGTATATCTACTATAGTAGTGCGTGTGAATGGTTACAGCAAAGTTAGGGTATTAACTTTGTCGGGTGCGCCCCGACTGATCAGTATGTTTTCGTTCTTAATTTCGATGGAGGCAACTTTATTGCCATCGTCGCAGGTAGCGTGCGAGACTCAAAATATCATCGAAGTCCAAGTCGAAGTTTAAGCTGGAGTTGGAGTTGGAGTTGTATTCAGACTGCAGTTGTAGTCATCGCCATCGCTAGGGGGACTTTGGGGTCTGGCCTACGGCTGGCTGGGCCTTCGTTAATTTGGTCATCTTCCATGATGTTTTGATAATGTTGCTGCTGCAGCAGTCGCCGCTTCATCTTTGTCGTGGTTCTTGCAGGTATTGTCTTTGATGACCTGTAACTTTTACGATTCAGAGGTATATCGTTTACGGAAATCTTAAATATTTGATAGTTAGTAGTGGATAATACAATTTATAAGAACTATGGCTAATAATAATAAAATATCATTCCAAAACATTTTATTTGAAAATCAAAGTGCTTATTGAATGCAACCTTTATAAGTGTAAATAACAAAGTTTGCCAATTTAAGAGAGAATTCTTGAAATCAGATTTCATTTGGGTTTACCCATATAGCAATAAAAGTAATCTTACATAAAGACGGATAAAAACCAAGACGTAAATAATATCGATATGTATTACTATGCTATAATATATAATATATATACTATAATTGGAAATAACATGGATTTTATTTTTTTATCAAGCCTGGTATTTCCAGTGAGTAAAGCAAAATACTTAATTTTTTTTGCTCAGTGTAACCGAAACAATAAGAACTTCATTTCTGTTAATAACAAAAATATCGTTTCCAAAAACAAAACTAGAACTAAACTTAAAGCAGAACTCCGAATATTAGTCATACCTTAGTGTTAAAATTTCTTACGCATGGTATCTGCAAGTCTACCCTTTTAGGTATTATTAGAGTAGATACTGCTGGGCATTACCTCTGACAACAAAAAGACACAGAGCACGAAATTCTTGTTGCTACGAATAATTACATAAATCAGAGATTTTTAAAGCGTTTCGAGCCACACAATACCAATGGCCAGAGAACTGTAGCTCAAACAATCCCATACATATACATACATTCATAAGTGTGTATATATGTACATATATAGTATATATGTAGAGTATATATATCTACGTATATAACGATACTTTCAAGCAAATGTCTCAGGTTTAATGAGTCGTTTGCGTGCGCAGGTTGTCGGCTTTTTAACGCAGATTGTTCCGGATTAAAAGCTACATATGTATGTATGTATCTATGTGCATGTGTCGTGGTATATGGCTCGTAAAAAGGGCAGCGTATTAACACCTAAAGTGACCGCTGAGTTCCCACACATTTTCCACAAATTTAATGTACCCTGTGAGCATTTAATGTGCAGCCAATTTCACAGTAAATATCGCACCTACATATAACGCACAAGCCCCGATCCCGATTTGCAGGTAAATCACTGGCAATCTGTCAGCGTTGCAGATTTATGTGCAGATTTATACTTGAAGAGCTTAGGTACTAAGCTTGATTGATATCTCTGACAAATTTGTTTTGAAAGAACCCTTTTGGTTCTTTCTGAATTCAGCTTGCCACTGCCACATGCTACATGCCACTGTACTGTGTACTCATATGAATGCCGCATGCCCTAACTCCCATCGAACATATGCAGAGTTGCCATCATCTTCGACATGGCCAGTAAGCAGTCTTCTGACATTTGCGGTAAGTTTCTCATGCGCTTGCAAAACCGAGCAAGCTGTGCAGTTTTGTAATTGCCATGCAATCAGTTGGCTTATGCCCATGTATCTGACAGTTACAATTGGTAAATTGAGCCCCAAATGCAACGCTACATGGCTCCAGCAATGGCGTGCATCCACATGCAAATGCCCTTGAGTCTTCCCTGTCCAGAGCCAAGGGTTGATCTTGTGGTTTTGCTGACGCGTGACACAGGGTAACACATTTGACTTACACTTGAGTCTGCAATTACTTTTACATGACAATACATGTGTCTTATAATGTACTGTTTTATTATGTACTGAGAGAAAATTTTTACTGATCCATCCACAATCACTAATCAGTTTAGTTCAGTTGCCAAACGAAAAAATACACTACATTTGGCAATAGCATTTGCAACTGAGTCCATTTGTTTTAAAATATTCATTTGGTTCTTCGGTTGGTTTTTTATCGCTATTTCAGGCTTTGGTACACAGCTATGTATCACGTATCACAAATCATATATCTAAGCATGATGCATTAATTTTCCATCATGATTACCAATCACAGTCGTTCACCAGAACGTTAAAATCGTTATTTATTTATTTATTTAATGTCGACTATGTACAGTCGACAGATTAACCATTAATTTAATTTAAATTTAGTGATAAGATTAAAAATTAAAAATAAAAAATAAAAATATATCTAAATCTAGAAGAAAAAAACCGTTGCAGATCAGCCGTTGATAATTTTTCGGTTTCGACAATTATTAAATTAACATTAAAACAGTCACAACAAAATATTAAAAAAGAAATTAGAATTAGAAATTAGGTTTGGAACTATTTCAAGACTGCTTCAATGTCATTTGATCCGCCTAGGCTCTTGATAAAGTAGAAAAATAATAATAATTTTTTCTCGAAAAAAACACTGCATACTGCTGACACCGGAAAATAATGATTGTACAAGAAAAAAGCGAGGAAAAATATATAAGGCATACGGCATTTTCTAGTCAAATCTAACCGTTCCAACATGAAGTTAAATTAATAATTATAAAAATTATTTTAACTATGTTGTATGTATCCATATGTTTTCAAAATCATTACAAATATTAGAATCTGCTTAAAGTTATTTTGAAAGATCCCCGCATTGAACACTAGCTATGCTCTGTTTTGCTAATCTTTCAACCCATTACCCGTTTTTTCAATTTTGATTTGCTATTAGATTAGCTAAAGTAAATACATAACCAAAAGCACTTACACCTCACGTTGGGCGCCAGCAGTAACCTTCGATTTGACGCCATTTGAAGTAAAAGAATTTTTTATACATTTTTCAATATTATTACTTGTATTTTGTTTTTTCATGTGTGCACATATCGAAAAGTTTCTTAATTTTTTTTTTTAAATTTATAGTAAATGATTTTTTACCTTCATAATTTTGAGTTGATCCGTAAATGTTTTTGCTTTCATTTTTGAGTGTTTATTCGTGTTTGTTTTATGTGTTTCTTTCGCTTCACAATCATATGTTTAATATTCCATCATTAAATAGGGGCATTTCTCATTTTGTATATGTAAGTTATACCATATTATATTAAATATATATATTTTTAAATATATTTATATGCATAAAAAATAAAAGTACTCATGACTGTAATTGTTATGTATCACCAAAAAAACAACATACACATGCAATTAGTTATTGTTTCTCACTGTTCTTAAAAGCAAAAGCACTAAAAGAAACAGAGACAACTAAAGATCTTTCGCAGGGTTTACAGTTTACAGTAAGAACTATGTAGTTATAGACGCAGACTCATGTCCTATAAGTACATATGTATATCATTATAATAGTTAACATGAGCAAACATTTAGCCAAATGATATGAGGGCTATACTACAGTATGTACATAGTGTGAAGTGGAAAAAATGCTGTGTAGTACAGTGTTATAGTCTTAAGCCTTTGTTTTTAACTATTTACACACAGTCAACTATAAAATACATATGCTAAATGTATGTATAATAAATATCAGTTAAATGTCATAACACATACAAATATATTTGTCACTCTATATATAAATACGTTTAGGGTATTCCGTAACTCAGATAAAGTGATAGGTGACATATTTATCACACGCCCACTTCATTAATTTGAGTCATATAGTGAAGTCATTTATTCATTTATATCCTAAAGGCAGGGCAGCTGTATGTGCGTATGTGGCACTTAACGCCAATTAAATATATTATATACACAGATAGTTTTGCAGCGCCCTAAGAAAATTGTTAGACTTGATTTACCAGGGATTTTCAATTTAAACGTTAATTAGAAAGAAAACCTGAGTGAGGCGTGAATACTTGAAAGATATATTTCAACAGTGTTTCCGTCACACTATTCCTAATGAACAATGTCAAAACTGGGCTCTAGTTGTAATATTCGTTGATTTGCACCCTTCTAAACCAAATCGAAGGGTGAAGCTAATGCTTGCCTTATATCATTTATCACATCAGTTTGTACGGAATACCCTCCTTGTTGTGGTGTTTTTATAGGGTATGCTTTAGTCTTTATACAAGCTATCAGTTTATTGTTTAGCCAATGCTGCTGCTGCTTTAGGTAGTTGCGATTGTTGAGGTTTTTTCATAACTGCTGAACTGTTTAGAATTTTTCATTTGTTTAATTTGTAATTTGAATTTGTCAACTATTTTCTTTGCTTAATTATTGTGCTGCACTGCAAATGATTTAATAATTTATGCAAAAACTGTCTATATAAGAACGTACTTATGTGATTAACAACGCTCTCACCATTTCTACTTCACTCGATTTCTCTAAATATATTATAAATTGATTTATCCTTTTATTGTGATGTTAAGTGGGGGATTGTGTTTGTTATACTTTATTCTTTAGATTAACTTTATTTACAGCTAAAATTGTGGCGTTATCTGTTGTCTCTACGCATAGTCTTAGCTAAGCTGTAAAATTGCCTTAGATATATACTAAATATAGTCACACATCTTTAATCGCATATCCGTGCAATACAGTTTGCCGTGTGCTCTCTTTAATACTGTAAACCCTCTCTCCATCTATTCACTCCATTCACTCCATTCATTTCGAACTGTCGCTCTGCACTTTAAATAATTTAGTAGTTTACCTTCCACTCATCGCTTTAATTTACATAGCACAATTTGCCGTCTAGCATATTTTTTTATATATATTTTATTTTGAGTATATTTTAGTTTAGTTTCTTTTATAAATACAGTTAATTACTATAAGTACAAAAAACTTAAAAAGTGAGCGTTTCGTCCTAACGAGAACTAAAGTACAAATGTCATGTTGCAGTTTGAATACACTAGTCCTAAATACAGTTATGCGCTTTCAATTATAATTAGACTTGTGTTTTATAGTTTAGAATTAAGTAAATTAAGCAAAATCATACAACAAAGCAAAAACGCAGAACTTTGTGCACAAATACTGTTTTTCTCTCTTAGACGATTAAATGTGACAGCGTGAACTAGTCTAATTTAGTATAGTTTCGCTTTAATTTAAGTTTAATTTTAGTTAGTCTGCTTAGAAATAAGATTTAAAATAAACAGTTGCGCTTGGCAAAATACACACATATAGATTAGACCATATAATATGTTATATCCTACAATATATTATATCATATGTCATACAACATAACGTGTATTATATTATATATCAAATATTATACAACACATCGTTTCACATCCTATGATATAATATATCATGTCAGATCTCTATATCATACAAAATATTACATCAAATCAGCTTGATTAGCATACTACATTTTGTTCGTGGCTCTAGGACGTAGCATCGTTTCTCTTCTCTTATATAGTGTATATATATATATATATAATAATAATACAGACTACAGCTAGCACTTTTCGTTTTTCTACTTCTATCATATATATACAAAATCTCTCCCTTTACCAAAATTGTGCGGCTGGTACGGGCGACATAGTTGTTGTTGCCGCTTCTACTGCTGTGGTTGTTGATGATGCTGCTGGTGCTGCTGCTGCTGCTGGTGCTGCTGGTGCTGCTGCTGCTGCTGGCGCTGTTGTTGTTACTGTTGCATTTCCGACTACTGGTGTAGTGTATCAGGAATGCTTGTCCGTCAGCTCTGTCCATCGTGACTCGAAGAACTTGCGCATGCCGTGACCGGCCTTTCCTACTGGTGAATCATCTTCATTGAACATTTCGCAGTTATCAAAGATTTGACGCACATCCACGCAGAAGTCTTCGCGGCATTTATAACTGTTGAAAGAGACGACAGTTAGTCACAATTAAAGCAATTATAGCACTTTAACTCACATCAAATCCTGCAATTTCTTTTTGATGGTCGACAGATCCATGGGCGTCTTAATAATCTTGCGATATGTGGGAAATTGTTTGGTATTCACTGGCAACAGAAATGGCCAAGAGTCCTCATGCAGCTAAGGAATAAGTTCATATAACGAATAAGTTATAGTTGCATACTAACATTTATTACAACTGCTTACCTCCATTTCTCCGAGCAGCGTCTTGCAGATGGCCAACTCTTTGATAAGCTTCTTGGTGGCATGCTTCTCTTTCTTCTCCTGCTTTAGCTTCTCCTTCGCCTCCTGTATGGCATGTATATTGATAGGCGGTGGTGACATTTGCGTTCCGCCAACGGCAGTCGAAACAGCAGGCGGTGTAGGCGTGCAGGTTCTAGGCGAGGGCATGGACATAAGCTGCTGCTGCGGAGGAGATTGACAGGCCACATTTAGCAGAGCTGTTGGTGATGCCTGCAACGGCGTCAGTGGCTGCAACGGCGCTGGCAACGCTGGCGGGGGCGGCGTCGGCGTGGGCAGTGGCATCGTCGTTGGCGTCGGTGTGGGTGTACGCGTTCGTGTTGGTGTCACGGCACGAGGTGACATAGCCACAAATTGCATGACCTGCGGTATAGTGGGCACCACTGCAAAAGTGTTAGGCGCCACATAGCCTGGGGCATATGTGGTGACATTGGCTACATCCTCCAGCTGTACTGCACTACTGTTGTTGCCCAGGTGTGCCTGAAAGCGACTGGTGTCTATAGAGTTGTTATGTTGCTCATCATACGTGGCCGAGGCAATCGAATGGGCCGGACTGTAAGTTAGAACCGAGGATGTAAGCATGCTGTTAATATAGATTAATTAATCAATTGGTCGGATTAGCTTACCTAAGTGGCGGTGGCAGAGATGTCATGGACTCATCATGTGAGGAATTCAACGATTGCTGTGAGCCGTGCAACAACAGTTGCTGCTGTTGTTGTTGCTGTTGTTGCTGCTGTTGCGACTGATGTGCATCGATGCCGCACAGCTGTTCCATGCTGCCAGCTGAGGCAAGCAGTTGCTGCTTATCATTACCACGCCGTTTGGCCGCAGTGCTGGCATCACGATCCCGTCGTGATTTGCTGCTGCTACCGCTGCTGCTGGCAGCACTGCGTTTCTTGGGTGGCGGGGCACGTGTAATGCAGCCGTGGCAATACCACTTGCCCCGTGGCACCTTGAGCAGTGGTGGTATGTAGCAGTCCGCGTGATAGGCACGCGGACAGAGATCACAGTAGATCATCTTGCCCACAGGCGAGGGACGATGGCCGCCACAGACGATGCACTTCCGCTCATTGGTGGCCTTGTTGACGCACTCATAGCAGTACCTGGGAGAAGCAGAGAGAGGCGCAATTATCAACAGTTGCCAATGCTGCAGGTGGAGGGAGGAGATAGTGGAGCTTAAGGGGACGCGGCACAGTGCGTGGCGTGTGGCACATAACAAGAATCAAAACAAAAAGGTCAAAAACAGAAACAAAAACGAATAACAACGCCAAACGACAGGTGATAAATGATATTGCACAGAAAGGTTAAATTGAGAGGAATGGCAACGATTGTGTATGGGGGCATGTGGTAGTAGATTACTCACCAATCACCATCCGGTATGTTATCCATTTTGGGCTTGAAGCAGTAGGTGTGATAGCCCTTATCGCAGCCATCGCACAGCAGCAGCTTATCCTCATTTTCGCCTGATGTGCAGAACTGGCAATTCTGTAAGGAGTTTGAATATTTGCAAGAGTTTGTAGTAGTAGTGCCTGAACGTCGTGCCTGAGTCCTTTTGCGTTTCACGTGCACGTTAGAGTTCGAGTTGCAGTCACTGTCCGAGTCTGAGTTCGAATTGAAGTTGGAGTTGCAGTTCGTGTTGCAATTGTTTTGCAGCAGGGCTTTCAAATTGATTTTTATCGTCATCTTTGCTGGCGTTGCTTCATCTGCCTTGTCCTGCTGCTTCTTTGGGGTTGTTGTTTTTTTGCACTTCTTTGCCGGCTGCCTTTCTGGTGGTTGTTGTCTGTCCCTTGGAGGCTTTCTCTTGGCGCTGCTCTTGCTGTTGCTGGACTTGTTGTTGCTTTGCAAGTGCGATGTGCATCTCCGCGTCTGTGTACGTTCGTTCGATGCGAGTTCGAGTCGAGCGTGAGGTTCGAGTGTGAGGTTCGAGTTGCAGTTCGGGCAAAACGGATAAAACGGATAACGGTAGGCGGATATGGCAACAGAAAAGCATTCAATTTGTGAAACAAATGTTAAGAGTTTTTTGTATGGTATGTGTATGTATGCGTGTGTGGATATGAATTTGTGTGTAAGAGTGTGTGTGTTTGTGTGTGTATGTGTGTATGTGTGTGAGTGTATATATGAAAGCGTTAAATTCATATTTGATAATGTTTTTTTTTTGTAACAAGAGAACACCATGGATCACCACAAACAACAAACAAGTCAAACATTCAGCGAAATAGAGTGTTAAGAAAAAAAGAATAAACAATAAAAATATCGAATTAATTTTCAAGGCAGTCAATAAATTGTATTTAATTCAACAACTTGTTATAGATAGTTAAAGCCAAGCAGTATAAAAAGCGGTGTAAATTCAGCTAATTAAGCCAATTAATTGCTGTAAAAAGCAGAGCATGAACTAAGGCAATTTTAAATAATTAATAACTGCAACTAAGGACCGTAGGGAGAAAATAATAATGTTTGCTATGGATGACATATATTTCTAAATAACATTCCTAAATCTATATCAACGAAAAACAAAGATAATACTCGTTTTTTACATGGTCACTACTACATCCTGCATAATAAGACTAAGCATCACCAACTAAGCTGCAGTTTTGTCAGTATTATATTTAAACAAATAAAAAGCGAAATTCGAGTATTCTCTACTAAAACGTGGGTTCCTCCTATTAAAAAAGTATATACAATTAAGTATCAATTAGCAAACATTTAATCAATCAGACCTGTTCTGAATAAAGAGTCGTTTTGAAAGGGGAAATTTCATAGTACAGGGCGGAAAAACAACCATATACATGTTAAATTTGCCAAATCCTTTTCATTCCGACTGCTCATAGGCACTCATTTTCAAAACGATTTTGCTCGGAATTGAAATGTCAGAACAGCAAATTGTTCTGAATCAAAACGATTCCGATCAATTTACTCGGAATCGAAATTCAGAACAGGTCTGAATATTATATCTTGTATTGCCTATGCGATATATTGTACTAAAATCTCCCATTTCTCTCGCTTTACACTTCTTCCAGAGTTTTGCTAGATTAACATAACTATATCTTTCTCTATTCATTTCCTTCTTCTAGCCTTTCATATTATATATTGGTTTTTCTCTTTATATTCCATTAATTTTTCTATATTTCCGCCACTCTTCGTTTTTTTTCTTTCTTGTATCCGTTTATTTTCATTTATACATTTTTTTAAGTTATTTTTTCTCTCAATTATTTTCTGTTTCCCTTTTGTCTTTCACTTTAATTTTTTAATTTCTGTTTTCACTCTTTCTGTAAATCTTTACTATATACCAAAGAATTTAAGTCTCCTTTCTATCCAGTTTTTGTTCTTCCTTGGCACCTTTCAAATTCACTTTCTTTTCTCCATTCGTACCACTTTTGCCTACTTTGCTTCCTTTTTGTTCTCTCCACCACTACCACTCTCTCCCTCTACTTTTGCAACTGGTTTAGGCTTAGGATAAATTAAAAAGTAAAACTGGAAAATGTGATAAGCAAGCTTCATAGTATAAGTGTCTATGTGGGGGTGTGTATGTGTGTGTGTGTGTATCTAAGCCCGTGTGTATAAATTTTAGTATAGCATAACTACAGATACAAAATGTTGTGCTGGGTGCGATTTGTATGAAGGAGGAAGCCAAGAACCAAATTAGAATGTTAATGATTTTCCTAACATTTGCCTCATTCAGTATTAGTGTTAAATATTTGGTTGTGAGGGGTGGGGGGAGTGCCAAGCTAAGAGATAAACCATAAAAAAAACGAAAGAGTGAGTGAGACTCAACTTACCGCCTTCATGATGCTCTTGTCCCAGGCCACACAGGACTCTAGCATGTAGAGAGCCATGGCCAGCTGAGCGGTGGTATGAGAGCGTGCAACCGCATCCCGCCACTGCACCAGACCCTTGGGTATATTCTCCACCTTCTCATCCTTGTCGCTATCGCAGTTGCTAGCCGGCGAGGCGGCACCCGAGCAGGGTTCAAGGCTACCAGTCGGAGCGGTGACGTCACATGCCATAGTTGTTACACTGGTACCAGGAGCAGCTGCAGCAGCTGCCGCTGCCAGTGCCATAGTACGTTCATTGAAGGCAGATGGATTCAGGCTGTTGCCACCAGGCTGTTGCAGCAGCTGTTGTTGCTGCTGCTGCTGTTGTTGCTGCTGCATCTGCAGCAGATATGCAGCTGCCGAGGCGGAATTCTGGGTTTGGGTGGAGGTCTGTTGATTCTGTGCAATGACAGCGAGATGTGCATCACCAGTCTGGGAGCCTAACGGTGGCTTTAAATAGCGCCGTTCGATGTTGGCCTCCAGATCAATGATACGTTCCCGGATCATGGGTATAATGCTGACAAAATCGACTTCATTGAAATCCTCCGGTTCGTTTAGATTCATCTCGTTCTCGCTACGTGTAGGCAATTGCCAGTTCTTCAGCTGCATGGAAGCGCTGGCAACCTTATCCTCGAGCGATTCCAGCTGCTCCAATAGCGCCAGCTCCACACGACGGGCCACCTTGGGGTTCCAGTCGCCGGATCTATCCGGTTGCATATACTCCGCCAGCTCGGATTGCACGTCCTGCAGCTTTAACTGATAGTTGACACCCAATGGCTGTTCTAGTCCTAGGAATCTTGTCAGATTCTCCTGCAGCTCACGTTCACGCAATCCGGATGGATTCAATGTTTTCAGCAACTGACTAAGCTTCTGCTCATTATCCAGCTGCCACCAACCATAGCGTAGCCTTCGTGGCACATAGATACCATGCACCTTCTGTGGAAAGCCTGCGAGCTTAACTTGCTCCAACAGACGATGCTCATCTGGCGTCATGGATAATGGCAAGGGTATATCAATTGGTATATAGGTCTGTACGCTGCTCAGCGACATGTTGGCTATGTTATGGTAGTAGGCCTGCGATAATGCCTCATCCAGACGCAGCTCAATCTTGGGCTTCAGTTCCGGGACATCTCCGCTCCCGCCTGTATCTGGTGCGGCATCAGTGGCCAAACGAAAAAACGCTTCCGATTCAGATTTGGAGATGAGTTTGTGGTTTTCCTGTTGCTGCTGCTGCTGCTCCTCATCGATTGCCTGACAATGATGAGGAGACGCCAGACCGTTTTTTGACACCGTTAACTTGGCCTGTTCGTACTCATCCAGCTTGGCCTGCATCTGTTTCTCATCCAGTCCGGAAAGTGTAAAGATGCACTCCTGACTGAACTTGGTTGGATCTACCTTACACTCCTCCATGGGTATGCTATAGTATTGCATGTTATTGATCAGATCCCAGGGGTGTCCCTGCAACTGCTGTTGGGCACTACAATGCTGATAGCTGGCATAGCTCTGCTGCAATTCCGTGGCCACCACGCCTCCCTCCTCTGCCGGCAATTCACTGACCAATGGCACCTCACGCTTCACTATCGAGAACCATTTGGGTGTGGTATCCTCGCTGGGATGCGTTGCGGATACAATGATGCAGTCGTCCTCCTTCTTCAGATCCTCCTGACTCACTGCCTCCAACTTATCACAATTACCATTGCTGTTGTTGTTGCTCAGGGTGGGTATCAGACCAGGTATGGTGGGTATCTTGATCTCAGCCTCAAAGTCTGTCTTGGTTGATATAATAGTCGGCGGTGGTCCCATTAGCTCCATTTCGGACTTGACCTTAATCTCGGGACGCGCCACCACGGGCTCCACTTTGGGCGGAGGCACGACATCATCATCATCATCGCCAAGATCCACAATCTCTGGTTCCACTTTGTTAATCTCAGTAACATCGTCGTCATCGTCCTCCTCCTCTTTCGGTGCATCATGATTCGTTGTCTCCGGTACTTCTACAGCACCTTCCGCCACTCCATCTACCTCCATGGGCTCAGGTTGAGGGGTAGCTGTAGCATCCGCCTCTTGGGAAACTTTAAGGATTTCCTCTTCAACACTGGCTGCTGCTATTGGTGGAACGTTTTCCTCGTCCTGATGCTGTTGTTCCTCTGACTGCTTTAGATCATCAGCATTTGGCTGTTTCTCCTTTTGCTGCAGTTTCTCATCCATGGACTCCAGAGCTTCGTGATAGTCGCATATATCATTTTGTGCGGACTCTAGTGCCTCTATGAATATGCCTCCCGCCTTGGGCAGTTTCCAGTAACGTCGCCAAAAGCGATCTTGGCCAAAGCAAGCAGCACGCAACTGATTGGTGCTCTTCTCCAGGGCCTCCTTACAATTAAGCGAGGCACGTACAATCTTGTCAAGCTTCTTCTGCAGCTCGTCGGCACTAAGACGATTGTCCTCATCCTCCTCCACATTGGTTATCTCGGAATCCAAATCGGACAGATCATCCTCGATGATGCTGACATCATGACTCTGACTATGACCATCTTCGTTAATGGAATTACGGGCTCCGCTCTTCTTGGCCTGCAACAATGCCGTCATGGCACCATCTCCAACGACTGCAACTGGAGGCACTGCAGCACTGCCATTCTGTTGATATTCCTCCAGTTTGGGCAATTGCTTTGCTGGACTGACATCATTAGCGCTAGGCGCCGAGACAGATTCGTTGCCAGGAATCAACACTGGGGTATCGCCATCCACCTCCATGGGCTGCGGTTGATCTGCGTCCGCTAGCTGCTGCTCCTCCTTGGGCTTTTCTTCAGTTGTCTTAGCTTGATCCTTATTGTTAACTGATTCCGACTCAGGACCAGCTCTGTCGACGTCAACAGCCTCTGTTTCAGCTGCCGCCTGTTTATTGGCCTCCGCCTCAGCTTCAGCCTCCGCTTGCTTGGCCACACGCTCTCGTTCCCGTTCCGCATCCAGTTTCTGCTTCTCGAGCAATGCCTGCATGGCTGCCTCTCGTTCCGCCTGAGCCTTTTCGTAGGCCTCAATGCGTGCTTTACGCTGATGCAACGCCTTGTACTTGCGCACCTTCATGTCGGTCATGTACTTCTCTTTGCGCATCTGGGCACAGGTCTCCAAGCTGCCATCGATCTGCCGCAGCACTGCCTTGTTCATCAACAGATCATTACAAAGATGCGCCAACATCTGTGCCTTGCGTGTCGGATTCAATGCAACGAAGGGTCGATCCTTGAGAGAGTGTGAGAGCTTCCAAGTGTCATTCTCATGTAACAACTTATAGTACTCATGATTCTTGGCCGAATGCGTGGCCGTCTCCACATCCAATTGATGATGATCCGGTACACGTCGTTCCCGCTCCCTATCCACCGTGATGCCATGCATCTGTCGTATCTCTCCGGTTGCAGTGGCATACAGATAAATGCGCAAAATTTCCGACACATTGGAATTGGTAATATCAGCATTACGCAGTGATTGACCTAACAGCGTGGTATGACGACCCGGATTGGGTATGCCCGGATCCTCAATGGCACAAACCAACAGATGCGTCATCACCGACAACAGCTCCTCCTCAGCGTCCGCATTGCTATCGACAATGAGCGCATCGTGCAAGTTCTGCAGCGATGGCAGCGATTCCATGTCAAAGCCCAGTGTTTCACCAAAATTATGCAGGAACTCGAAGACCATCAACAGATCGGCCATAGCCTGACCGGGCAAACGATTTCCAGCAATACGCTCCAACTCTGGCACATTTAACTCCTGAGGCATTTCCGAATCCTCATTGGGTTTCCGTATCAGATGCAGAATCTCTGCATCCCGTTTACGCTCAGCCATGCGACGCTCGCGTAATATCAGGCGATCCAGCACCAGTTGATGCTTCTTCTTTTCACGCTCCTCGAATTTACGCCGTAACTCGAGCATACGTATAAGATTCATGTGCTGACGACGACGTTCCCGTTCCTAAAAGTGGGACACCGAAGGAGTGAATAACATGACAAAGAAAATGGATACCATGCACTTACCAGTTCCGCAGCTAACAGCAGTTCCTTCTGCTTCTGTAATTCCTGTAGAAAAAAGTGAAGGAAAAAGTTACAGTTATAACTTAATTAAGCTATAGTTCCAATGTAACAGTACTAAAAAGAGACCCTGATATTTTAAGTTTACACTAAAGAATTGATATATAGTAGTAGCATATATGAACATTTTTTACATGCGTTTAGTTGTACGCTTAGACATATGTATTTACGTCACTTATATATAGACACCTGTACTTTACAAATATACGTACAAATGCGGTCAATATTCAGGTTTGTGCATACATGACATTTGTGTGTAACAGGCAGAAGGAGGCGTGGCAGACGCCCTAGTGGCAACGTATACTATGACTTCTTCGATCCAGGACGACGAGCTGAGTCGATATAGCCAATTGTCCGTCCAATGTCTCGTCTGTCCGTCTGTCCGATTGGGCTGTAAATCGCACCAAACACGCGAAGCATCTCGAGCTTTAAACCTGCGAATAATGAGTCTAGAGACTCTAATTTTTTTTTTGTTTGGTTCGTGTATTACATAGGCAGGCCAAGTTTATGATTTTTCAAACATTTGATATCTTACTCCCCCTCCCCCTCAAATTTACAAAAATGTTCTTAGTATATACAGTTTTAGAGTCACTGGATCTCATTGTTTGCACGATTAAAGCTTTAGATGCTTTGCATGTTTGGTGCAGACGTTGACAGCCCAGATCGGATAAGAAACACCGGACGATATTAGACAAACAGATTTTCAGTACCAGGCTATATTGGGTAAGCGCGTAGGCCGGAGCAAGCCATAGTGTACGCGGCCACTGGGGTCTGTCATGCGTGATTTTTGATTGTTACGTTTGAATGTCATCTGTATGAGCCTATTGGTTATTGTTTGTATTTGCGTGTATATTTATATGTAGAAGGTTTAAGTGTGTGATGTGTATAAGTGCATGTGTATGTGTAATGTGAGCTCATGTTACATATTATAGCTGCTGCTATTATAGACATTCCAGAGCACATCAAGAATTGATACATGTGGTCACCTACTGTCGGTTGCGTCACGACTGTAGCTTTGTCGTCCAGAACTGTAGCTTTCCCTCCTTTTTTACACTAAAACAGATAAAACAACAAAAAAGGTTATAGATCGTTTTGTATGTCTTATTGTAATTTAAAAAACTCGGAAAGCTACAGTCGGATTCAACCGACAGCAGGAGACCCTGTACTTTCCTTGGCACACACACACGCTAACAGACAATCACACATGCACACATATCGTAAAGTCGCACGCCCACACATACACTCGCGCTGCTCCCCCCTTACCAAGTACAGGGAATTGAATCTCAAATATCTCCGATGCTTATTATCCGATTGAGCCACAATTCACAGCACAGATAAAGGTTGTCATAAGACTATTGTATGCCAAAAAACACGTATCTTTAAAATTGTGGATGTGGTGGTTTTTCGCGGTTCATATAAATAAATTAATATTTCCCGTAACTAAAATGTATCTATCATTAGTAAAACGTTCCTTAAGTGTAAGAATTTTTGGTCAATTTGTCGCATTTGTTTTGGGCTAGGGACTGTGGTTGACTGGGCACTTCTTCTATAATTACTTATGGAATTAAATACCTTCTGTAACTAGCTAGGGTGATTCGCGGACACTTCTAGGAGCTTATGCGTTTTTAATGATTCTCTTTAAATTGAGACTGTAAAAACGAAAAACTTCCAGAGAATTTGAACTTTATAGAAATACATACTATTGGGACCTGCGATATTCTGCGACTTGGGGCTGCGAGCTAGAACTGCCATTTGCGATTATATTTTAATTATAATATTAATACTCGATATTCGCGGTTTGCGTTAACCTAGTCCAAGCTTAAGGTATAATCGACTATTGACCTAACTCGGTTAAACTGAACTTCTCTAGTAGTTTAAAGTCCTGTCATTCCATTTCAAAATACTATCTTCTTCGACAGCAGACCGAGTAGAAAAAAACCAAACTAAAGAAAGCATAAACAGAGATGATGATAAAGCAAAGCAACAAGCAGAAAACGGAAACAGATGGAAGAGATATAGCAAAGGCATTAAATATACCTGTTCCTTAGCCAGTATTGCTTCCTGACGTCGTTTTTCTTTTTCCTAAACATCAAATAAACACAATTTGATAAATAACTGCAGGACGAATGAAAGGATCTATTTAGAGAAACTTACCTGCTGCTTCTTTAGCAATTCCTCCTGCTTGAGACGATCCAGTTCTTCCTGACGCTTTTTGCGCTCCTATGGGAGATGAAGAATAAGTTGAAAGCATGTTGTCGACAGGTTTACTCCTGAAACCTACCTCAATGGCCTGCTGATTCTTGAGTTCCTTCTCCTTGCGCTGCTGCTCCAATTTGGCATTCTTCTCCTGGCGCGCCTTCTCCTTGTTTCGTGCCAGCTCCTCCTTCTGTTGCTTCTTGGCATCACGTATAGCCTGCTGCTGTTTGGCAATCTCGATGCGCTGCTCCACGTTGAGGGTCTGTCGTGTGAAGACCTTGAGATCCTCCAGACGCTTGGCCACATCCTCGTCCGTCATGCGTATATACTCGCCATCGTTAGCATATGGTGGCGGCGCAGGCTGCAGGAAGGAACCCACAATGGCACGTGCTGAGAAACTGAAATTCTCACGTGTTAGACTCGATGGCTGCTGCTCCAGAAGCTGTGCACAAAAAACGAAAAGATTAATATGTGTCTTTAGTTTCCGCAACACCAGCTGCTAGTCCCAGTGTTTAACTCTAGATTATATGTTACAAATGCGCCCTACAAACTCACAGCAAAGACTTGGCCAATGGTCTTGAGCGGCAGCGCACTTCCCGGTGCATAGTAGGTCACCTCGCCACGGATCTGCCCCTGTTTGGTTAGACCACGTATGACCGTATCACGTTTCCAGCCGAGTTCCAGGGGCACACGTAGCTCCGCCACATTCAATATGTTGGCATCCTCACTCTCCGATTCTGATAGGCCACTCTCTGCCGCAACGCTCTCTGAATCTGTTGAGGTTTCCATATGAGCATTAGCTTCACTCAGCGCCAAGCGTATTTTCTCCTGCAATTGACATTAATTGGGAATAAGCTTAGACAAGAGCAACGCTCGACGCAACTTACAATATCAGCTCCTTGTTGCAATAGCTGCTGCGTGGCCAGCATAGGCTTTAAGCCCACGGCCCGCGACTGTGCTAGCAGCGAGGCAACTGTGTTCTTCTTGGGCTTGGATACGCCACGTCCCAGATTACGAGGACGTCCCTCTTTATAACTGGACGAGGAGCCAGATCCTGAGCCAGCATTGGAGTTGCCCGAGCCGGATGGTAAGCTGCCAGGTGCTGGTGAAGGTGATGTCCCACCAGCACCGCTACCGCTGCCCGAAATAGAGCCCCCCGGCATGCCACCAGCACCACCCAAGGCAGCTGTTATAGAACTCAGACTCTGCAGACTATTGCCGCCAGTCGTCTGTGCCTGATAGTCGCCTGCCAGGCTGCTCAGATTGGCAGAGGACGCAGCGCCTGGTCCTGCTCCAGCTGCAGACGTGCCTCCGCTCTTGTCTGAGGGCTTCATGGACAGATTGAGTGGCGCATCAAAGTCGTCTATGGTAATAGGATTAGAGGCAGATCCAATAGCGCCACTGACAGGCATTGTGCTGGCCTTTAGGCTGAGATTAACACCCGAGCCAATGCCTGGATCAGTGGTTAGATCATGCAACTCCTTGCCACAACCTTTGCTCGATAGATTATAAGCGCCGTTAGATGTGATGGTGGGTGGCAACTTGATGACCTCCACCCGATCACTGGCTGTATTATGAGCCCCTGTTCCAGCTCCCATGGCAGCAGTGCTGGTCACTGTTGACGACGAAGAGGATCCGGAGGAGGAGGCAGACGCGACAACGCTTGCCTTCGAAACGCTGCTCAGCTGATCCATGGGATTCATGCCCAGGCCAATGGGCATGCCGGCTGCACCCAACATGCCGTGGAGATGCTGTTGCTGCTGTGCTGCCGCTGCCATCGCGGCATACTCCATTTCCAGACGTGCCCGTTTGGCTGGACTGAGCCCTGGAAACGCAAGCAGAGAGGAAATTGCATTTGTTGTGCTTTCGAAATCCTTTTGTGTAAGGTGTGACTGTTGTTGTTGTTGTTCTGCTTGGTGTTGTTGTTGTTGTTGTTTTTGTGTGGCTTGTTCTGTTTCGGATATGGTCTTCTTGCGACCACGAGAAGTACTACCAGGTATCTTAGGGCCCACGATGGACGATGTGTATTTGATAATCTCCGTGTCCGGCGGCAATCTAACGCCCAAGAGCGACGGATGCTCACTGCTGTTGGGCAGGATTAGAGTTAGTTCAGTCAATCGTTTTCAGCTTCGTTATATGCCAACAACTTACCTGCTCATCATCGCTGCATTGCTCATGTAGTCCTTGACATTGGCCTTGTTCCCACCACCACTATTACCACTGGCCATGGTGGTGCTGGGCAACTGTTGCTGCGAGAGATGCCCCACCGAGGTAACTGTGGCACTGGGCGTAACGCCTGTGCTGGCGGCAAATGCATTCATTGCCGCTTGCATGCTCTGCTGTGGTGTCATACCTAGTGCTCCAAACTGCGAGAGTGAATTGAGTGCATTCAACGAGGGATTATTCTTGTCACGGTCTCGATCCTTGCTGGAGTTGCTGCCATGCGGTGACATAGCCATGCCGGGATGTAAGCCCCCCAAGGAGCTGCTATTGCTCGAGCTGACATTGGTGGAGGTCTTGCTGCTAGACATGATGCCGCTGCCACTGCCACTACCAGCTGTGCCACTGCTGCCGGCACCCAGACTCATAGCCAGATTTGACAGGCCATGCGCATGCATGGATGAGGCGCTGCCACCACCACCACTATTTTTTTTGCCCGATGAACTGTTAGAGCCGGCCATGCCACCCACACCAGAACCAGAGGCTGCTGCGGCCACAGCCTGCATGGCCAGTAGTTCCTTGTGCAGGGTGACCGGATCATACGCAGAGCCTGGATTGCTGCCACCCAAGCTACTGCTGCCGCTGCTGCTGCTAGTCATCGTCGAGGGCTTACCATACGCACTAGCCGTGCTCTGAAAAATCAAATGGATTAGACACTTTTCTAGCAACATCTGCACTCTACTCCTGCTCACCTTGTAGCCGCCATGACCGCCGCTGCTCGTGGACATGACGGAACTACTGCTCACCGACGGCGGCAGACTACTACTGACCGGCAGTCCAAAACCATGCATGCTGGCCAGTGCAGCAGCGGGATTATTGGCTGCGGCTGCAGCTGCAGCTGCTGCTGCCGCATTCAAGCTATTGGCCAGATTTTGCTGCTGCTGCTGCTGTTGCTGCTGCTGCTGCTGTTGTTGCTGCTGCTGTGCGGCACGCTTCTCTTTGCGTGATTTGTTCGATTTACTGCTGGAGCTGCTAGAATTATTACTACCACCCCCACCACCCCCCACACCAACCATACCACCACCCGCACCACCAGCTCCTGCACTTCCCGCGCCACCGGCTCCCATGGCCATGGCAGCCGGACCAAAGGCGGCAGCCAAATCGGGATGCGGAAATGGTGACAGGCCCGACGCTTGGAGACGACTGAAATAGTCCTGAGCAGCCAATTGGGCCATGGACCACCAACCTACAAGACATACAGATAAATATTAGAGGTGCAGAAATATACTTCTAAAACGTACTATTAAAACAAATAATCTAATTTAACTCGGAAAATTGTTACCATTTTCTAGCTAATGGGTGCAAAATGTAAGTTGCAAATTCATAACTTAAGCATTATTTGAGAACTGGATAAATAATCCCTACAAATGTGTACGCCTCACAATTAATATATCGAACTTCGCACAACACGTATCCTTTCGAACACGATGCTCTATTTATAATTCCCTTTAGTACTATTGCTCGTAAGATATATTCATTATTCATGAATAATTTAAATATTTGTTCTATTTAATCGTTACACCTGAACATTTCAGTGTAGGTGTTAACAACTATTCCTTTCTATAATTTTATTCTTAATTTAAATTAAGGATCTTTGAGTACCTCATAAATTAATTTAAATTAGTTAAGCGGAGGTCAATAATTAAATAATAATACTGAATAAAAATATAAATAAATATAAAAGTAATAATTGGACTAAACTCCATTAAGATTTTATAAGTAACTTAATCTAAAAAACTCGGAAAGCTACAGTCGGATGTAACCGACAGTAGGAGACCCTGTACTTTCATTTGCACACACACACGCTAACAGACACTCACACATATCGCAAAGTCCCCCCCCCTTACCTCGTGCAGAGAATTGAATCTTGAAATCTCCGGTGTTTATGATCCGATTGGGCCACAATTCACAGTACAGATTAAGATTGCTATATGCTCAATAAATGCTAAAGCACAAGTTTGTATCTATTAAATTGTGGCGGTGGTAGTTTTAAAAAATCTAACACAAACTTGATCTGCTTGCACTATAGGGGCATCTAACTGCCAAATAACTCTAGCTTTTACAGTTTACGAGATCTAGGTGTTCATACAGACGGACATGGGTAGATCGACTCAGCTCGTCGTCTTGATCAAGAATATATGTATATACTTAGTGGGGTCTGCCACGCCACCTTCTGCCTGTTACTTACATTTCTGAGATGCACCAACTTAATAGACCCTTTTGTACTTTTTCAAAGTACAGGGTCTAAAAACTGACTTGATATTGGGGCTTAAAATCCAAATAAAAAACAAAAAAATCAAGAAAAAAAATAAAGATCGGTAAGAAATTTTTGTTCAATGGCTTTAAATTTTGAAAAGAAATAATTATTAAATATTACTTAATTTGGCTATTTGTTTCACATAGCAATAAACAGTTAAGAGTATAAAATAATATAATAAACAAATAAATCTTACTTCGCAATAAATTTTTAATAAATATTAACATCTATTATTACTAAAAGAAATTTTGTACTTGTCTATGCATCGCATTGTAGGTCAACAGAGAGACCCAACTATGCGTAAAGCTCAGGCACATCAAGCATGTTACTATAGGAGTGTTTTCTTCAAATGCAACGCACAACAAACGCTACATTTGCTGTTGCACTCCCAACAGGCAAAGGAGGCAAATGGGAAAGCTCTAGAGTCTAGACAAAAGCCTTCACCAATTCGAATCTGATGTGTGTATATCTTTGCTCAAGGAAAACGCAGTGCGCCGCAGCTGCTGCTTGTCATATGTTGTGGCGTTGCCAGACTATGGTAATACTGAGGTATGGTGTCGATGCCGACATTTTACTCACTTGCTGGATGCAGACCTGCTAAACTAGCGGCCTGTGATGCCGCAACGGCCATTGTATTCTGATGATGGTGGGCGCCTGCAGCTGCTGCCGCTGCTGCTGCCATCGAAGAATAGCGATCGTTGGCAGCCGCTGCTGCGCCCGCAGCATTTGGTAGCAAGCCCAGGCCAGCGGCGGCGGCAGCATTGAATTGCGAATTAAAAAGCGGATTTGAGGCAGCTGCTGCTGCAGCTCCAGTTGGATCACGACCCCAATAAGCTGCAAGTTGAAGGAGATCATTTAGTTGCTTACATTGCTGTGGACTCTGCTCGCTGACAACTTACCAAAGAGTGAGGCTGCGTCTAGCAGTCCGGTGGGATCATGTGGACCGCCAGCTCCGGACCCACCACCAGTCGCGCCGCCCTTGCCACCGTGATTGTTTGAGTTTTTGCCATCATTGCCGCTGCCATCGCCGGCATTTTTGTTCATGTTAAAGTGCAATAATTGAGTCGACGTCTCTCCTAGTGCGTGTGTTTATCTGTTGTGTTTGTCAGTGGCTGCAACGAGGCAAAGAGAAGAGTAATAATTAGCGCAAAACTATTTTAAATAATTAGCGTGAATTAACCGAGTTCTTACCCATCAAACCAATTGTAAACAAAAGTTTAATAAAAACAACAATATCTAATTGTTATTAACATTTTTCCCTTTAATTTATCATTCTAATTTTCAAAATATTCTCAACTCTCACTTATTGCTGCGCTCTATGTTGGCAATGCCATACCAGCGGCAGTGCGAAACTTGGGCGCAAAGCAGAAACGGCAGAAAAATGAAAACCAAAACAAAACTACAAAAAAAACTACTACACACACACACACACGCAAAACAACTTCCACACGCTACACATACGCGCGCGCAAAGAGCAAAACGGAAGAGGGGAGAGAGCGAGAGCGCAAAGAGCACGACGCCGTTGCTCACTCACCACTACACCTGCATATATACAGGGGGAGCACAAGAGCGGCGAATTAATAGCGTCGCATAGCGCGCAACTCATGCTGCATAACAGAGAGAAAAAAAGTAAGCGGCGAAAATAAATTCAACTTAAAATTGCAGAGAAAATCGCAAGTGAAGTAGACAAAATAGTTCTTTGGAGAGCCACTGTAGAACCGATGGCACTTTTCACTTTTCCAGCTAAGCAGAGAAATAAAACAATAAGCATCAGTGCAATAGTTGTACATACAATAGAACTAATACTGACACACACTCCCCTGCGGCGAATGATGCATACACAGGGCGAAAAACAAAATGCCGTTCGCTTCGCCTTAAACAGAGTATTTTGTTGTTGCTTCTGTTGTAGTTGTAGTTGTTGTTTTATTTGTTTCGTTTTTCTGTATAAATTCATTCATAAATTTTTGCAGCGCACAAACTCATGTGAAACCCGTGCATTCTGCATTCGAATTTCACACACAGCATAAAAAACGCCGACGACGTCACTGCTCTGCTGACTAAGGCACAGAGTGCAGGGCTTTATATTTTTTTGTTAAAAAATTACTCTTTGTTGCTAATTCCATCGGCACAGTTGCTTACTAGATGAAATGACACCCTTATACAATTTTAGTTGCATTACAAACATTTTTTCATCACTTTGCACTGCATTTTTCTTCTACAAAGTCCACAGTCGTAATTATTTAGCGGCGCAAGCAGTAGCGTCAGCGAAAGGCAAACCAAATAACTGCGGCATAACGCGGCGACTAAGAGTGCGACACGAAATTGAGAAAACAAAAACGCGCCGGGCTGTGTCACAAGTGGAATTGAAACACGAGAGCAGAGAGCAGAGCGGAGCGGAATACAAGAGCGAGTGACCGAACAAATGAATGGACCGATGCTGACGTCGCTGTCGCTGCTGACGTTGTCGTCGACGCTTTTTCACAGTGGTTGATAATTACAGTTTTTGTTGTTTTCCCATGTTTTCTTTTTGTTGTTGCTGTTGCGAAAAACGAAATTGCAATTTTTATGAATTAATCACTTTAATGAACACACGTTTAGCACTGCTCGCAATGTCCCAATAAAAAAAAGTTGTGCCCACATTGAGTACCCCTATTGTTTCTCTTGTTGTTGCTTCTGCTGCTATCGCAGCTGCGACGCTTGCTTTAATTACAGTTATTGTGCTTTTCTGCTAGCACGCATCAGCTTATCACAGTTGTCAGCAAAAGGGGATGGGGAAGAGGTGCATCGATTAAAGTTATATTTGTGAAATTATAAGCTAAATATTAAGAATATATGAGAAAAACAATTGTAACGGCTAGCATGCTACTCTCTGCCTCCCACCCCTACTAACTGCTTTTTATTGTTTTATTGTGTTTGGCTTTTCTTACGCTACGCTTTTGTGTCAGCAAACCGCACAGTGGGACCTCCAGTCGGGTCACCGAGTCGTCGTCGTCAACGACGTCAGCAGCAGCAGAGGCTGGCTGTATTCTTTTTGCTACACGACTGTGTGTGTGTGTGTGTGTGAGAGAGGGTGTTAGTTGGGTTGAGCGCGAGTCTAACAACAACAATAGAAACGGCAAGGCATTGGCAAAATGATTCGAGCATTTATCTTTGACGCTGTCAACGCCGACAACGTCGCTGCCGCCGTCGACGCTAACGCTAACGACGACATAGTGCGCTGCCACTGAAAAGGTGCGCGTAGCGTGCGTATGAGCGAGGTAGACCGACCATGGCAGAGACGACTGCCGCTGCTGCTGCTGTTACTATTGTTGTTGTTATTGTTATTGTTGATTTTTTCTTCGTTTTTCGCTAACTTGACGTGTAGATATACGAGTGTACATATGTACGTACACGTATGTATGAATGTATGTACGAGTATATGTTTTTTTGCCCATAGCGAATGACTGACGCTGCTCCGATACATTTGACTGACTGCCTGACCGACCGCACAAGCAAACAGCCCTGCCGCTGCCGCTGCCTCTGCCTCTGCCCTGGCTCCATCTGTCGTTTCAATATTTGTGACTGACAGACAGAGTACAAATGTGAAATTCTTTTTATTGTGTGCTCGCCCCGACGCCAACGTTGGCGTCAGTGTGCCCCCGCCCCCTGCCAACAGTTGGCAGTTGCTCTGCAGCAGAGCAAACGGTTGTTCTTGTTGTTGATTTTTAAAATTTTTTTCCTTTGCTCTTGATTATCTCTAGTTCAATTGGCAGTCGTCAGTTTATATGTATTTCTGTGTGTGTGTGTGTGTGTGTGTACAAGTACAAAAGTGTGTGTGTGTTTGTTGTGTATCTTTGCCAAATGCCGACGCCTTTGTGTTATACACACACAATATTAATAACAACAACAACAACATCAAACTCTTGTATAATAATTTGTTGATTTTCTATTAACTCGACGGCGACGACGACTGCGACTGCGACTGTAGCCGTATGACAAATGCTATAATCAATTCAAAGCTTTAGCCAACCAAATGCGCTGCAAGCGGTAAGTTCTCGCTAAGTCGCCATTAAAAAAGCTCTTCAATTGAGAGCAATATGCCAATAAGCACAAAAATAAGAGTTGAGCATTTCAAATTTATCAAGATTAATTAGTGTTATAGCTATTTGTGTATTTACTTACACACGTACATATGTATGTAGATACATACTACGTACATATGTATGTAGATACATACATACAACAATTAGCTGCTTTTGGATTTATGAATGAAACCATTTTTAGATCCTGTACTTGGAAAATGAATGTAAGTGATTTGGGTTTGAGTTTGATGTTCTGGACAGCTAAGAGTCATTCGCCTTTCTACGCATCTATTGGAAAAGTGAAGAAAGGCGATCTTAGAATACTGGACACTAATAAATAACGCTTAATCGATAGCTCGTATTCGGCAAGAATAGACAAATACAGTCGAACTTCCCTATAATGAATCCTGACGGGACCAGAAAATCACTTCATTATATAGAAACTTCATTATACAGAAATTATATCTTTTCCATTTTTATTTAAAACAATGGATTACACTCTTCCATTTCTCTTCCTCAACAAAACCTGCTAATACATAAAGAGATTTAAATACATTCGTCGACACGTTTCTCCTCATCTCCACAAAGGTTCGAAGTACATCGAGTACGGCAAGGTTTCCTTCCTTTTTTGTTCTTATTTTCCTCTTTTGAGAATCCCCTCATTACATGTTACACCTTTCACGGTACACCGAGTTGTTAGTAACAGAAAATTATTTGAAAAATGCATCATATGGAGACAAAAACGCATGTGAGTAAAATTTACACCTGCAAAATCGCTTCATGGTATAGAAAACTTCATTGAATGGAAATTCATTATAAGGTGTTGGAATATCCCTATTCTATATCAAAAATATCATTAAAAGAAAATACTGTTCAAGTATTATTTAGTAGATATAGTTGGTCACACTGAAACGTTTGTTCCTTCTTATTGTTTCATACTTCGTAGAGTGTACATGTGATGTTGGTGTTGCGCGAGCTAAATATATAAATTACAAAATATAAAGTAATTAAAATATAAAACCAATAGTGTGTTATGTACTACAAGTTCATTTCATTTTTTCAATATAAGGAGATCAAAATATGTACAATGAAATTGGAACGAAAAAGTTGTGTGTAATGAAATCAATTCATAATAGGGATAGCTTCATTGTATAGAAGTTCACTCTAGGGAAGTTCGACTGTAGTTGTTGAAATGAATCCATATGCATTTTGATGTAGAACAGTAGATAATAGTTAGCTGTAAATGGATGTATGTACATTCGTATGTACTATGTATGAATGTAGATATGTGTGTAGCAGCTATTATTCAAATACACATATGAATAAACACAAATGTAGAAACATTTCATAGTTGATCGCCTTTTTGCTCATATTTAATTTGCATTTTTGTCACAGATAAATGCATGCACTTATGCACACATACACTGTACATTTATACACACACATACACACGCAACACTGCTTCAGTGAGTGTGAGTGTGAGTGAGTTTGCTTTGATTTGGATTCGTATTGGAGCTCTATTTAGCGTTCCTTAACTCGTTTCATTTCCAACTGTGGCGCTCTTTGATACACACACACACATGAGACTCACACATACGCGCATATTGCGTACATTTATATTTATTTATGTTCACTTGTCCGCGGCATTCGTTGATCATCTTTGACTACACACACACAAACGCACTCATACACTTGCACATTTGTAATTTTGCTGGCATTCTTGGGGATTTAGATTTTAGGTACATGTTGCTGCTACCTCCGACGCGGCCTCTGCCGCTGCCGCTGCCTCTGCCTCGGTCGCTGTCTCGGTCGCTGCTAGCCATGCGTCGCGCTGACGTCTCCTTTTGATTGTTGGCGGCTTTTATAACTGCGCCGACAATTTTCAGTTCACTTTGCTCTTGCCTTGTTTCTTTTTTTTTGTTGTTTGTGTGTTACTCATTACTCACGGTGTCCGCTACGACTCTTGCTGAGAGCGCGAGTTCAAAGTCAGGCCAAAGGGAGGCGGAGACGGTGACGCAGACGGAGAGTGGGGCGCAAGCAATGAACGAGTGAAGCGACTCTTACCTCTTGTCGTTCGCATGCTTCGTCTTTTTTGAGGTTATTGACTCAGACAAGCACTGTAGGCACACACAGTACTTTGCCTTCTCGCCGTCATCATTGCGATCTTCATTGGCTCTGCTCGCTTTGCAGCTTGCAACTGCAGCAACAAGTTGATGCAGCAACAAATATGTATGTCGCATGCGTACATCCCCCCCAGCCCCTCAATCATTGTCTTGACCTGTGAACTGACTTTGATTTTCTCAATCTGCCAGCAGGTGTCGCCAGTGTGCCTAAGCTATACAAGTGGGTTAATCGAGTTAATCAATTTGAAATTTGCTGTTTAGACCCTGTACTTTAACAATGTACAAAAGGGTCTATTATGTTTGTGCAAATGACATTTGTGTGTAATAGGCGGAAGGAGGCGTGGCAGACCCCGCAAAGTATATATATTCTTGATATAGCCATGACGTCTGTCCGTCTGTCCGTCTGTATGAACACCTAGATCTCATAAACTGTAAGAGCTAGAGACATCATATTTGGCAGTTAGATGCTCCTATAGTGGAAGCAGACCAAGTTTGTGTTAAATTATTGATATATTTCAGCTCATTTTGATAAGGCTTCCTTAACTAAACTGAACTGATATCTTTGTAGAATCGGAATTTTGGTTGATCTTTTTAACAATGCCATTTTAGCATTTGCTCAATGTTTACTGCAAGTCGGTTAATTCTGTTGTGGCTTTGCCAGCATCCCGTGTCCTGTGAGTGGGGAGTGGGGACAAAGCCAACGAGCAAGAGCCTAAGCAGAGTCGGAATGAAATGGAATGGATTACTTGGATGGTGCAGCAGCAAGAACAACAACCGTAAGAGAGCAGAGCTGGAATCACTGTAGGCGAGTGGGAGTGGGGGTGGGGGCAAAAACTTTTGCTCGTCCACTTGTTTTTCCTTTCGTTGTTGTTGCGCACATTATTATCAAGGATATCGCTAACCAGTCGGTAGTGCTGGGGGTGTTGAGCGCGTTTAAGGAAATTGTGTAAAAAAAGGATACTGACACACAGATGTATGTATGTATAAACACACACACACATACAGAACCACAGACACAGACACACCACACACACACACTCGTGCATACGTGCAAAATTTAAACTCTGAACCGAAACGTGCAATGGTATTGTGGTAGGGGGGACAATAAGAGTTTGGGAGTTGAGGACGAAGGGACAGCCGAAAGGACAGACCGATAGCACAGTCAGCAGCAGTGGGTGAAGTGGGGTAGGGTGTGTGAAGCGGGTCGGTACTAAAGAGTGTAGGTGAGAGTAGAGCAGCAGCGAGTTGAGTCGAGCCGGGTCAGAGAGTCAGAGTCAGTCAAACACAAGACCCAGCCAGAGCCATGGGCTGTCGCACAGTTTGGCGGGGCTTCGCTACATACACACACACACACACACACACACACACACACTCACACACACACACTCACACTCACAGCAAACGAGCGCGCAAGGACACACATTGCGTGGGCGGCAGCACACAATTGTAAAGAGTGGGCGGACAGTCAAAGGATGGGGAGGAGGAGGAGGAGGAGGGGAGCGGTGGGAGTACAAGTTGGCAGTAGCGCAGGGAACAGCAAAACTAAAATTGAAAATGGCAACCGACAATGTCGAAGGGGGCAGAGGCACAGCAGAGCAGAGGGACATCAGGCGCAGGGGCAGGGACAGCGGCAGAGCAGTGACAGTGACAGCAGCGACGCTGGCAGCGCTAGAGCAACAACAACAACAACAAGAACAACAAACAAATGAATTTATGCAGCAAATGCAAAGCTCTTGTTGTTGTAGTTTGTGTATTTATGTAACGGTAAAATAGTTGGCTGTATTTGTGGCAGTTGCTGCTGCTGCAAGAGGTGGAATGCATGGAAATGACTCAAAGCTCAGTCAGTGTGTGCCTGGCAGAGGCAGCACGCGCACACGACCCATAAATTAGAGTGTCAGAGACAGAGAGAGAGAGAGCGAAGAGCAGAGAGAGAGAGAGAGAGAGGAGTGTGTGTGACTGTGTGTGTGTGTGTGTGTGTGTGTGTGTATAGAAGCGAACATAAAACGAATACACAAAGCACAAAACGAACCAAACGAGACACTGAGCACTGAGTACTGAGTGAGAGAGCAAGCGAAGGAATGAGTGAGAGCGAGCAATGTGCAGCATCCATAGATGCGGCAGAAGGAGTTTAAATTGTGTGGTGAAGAGTGTGAGTAGTGGGGTGGGGAGGGGGCAACGGGTGACGCATTGACGTATTTGCCATTTGCAACAGACCAAAGCCGCCATCGTACTCTCCCTGGTCCGCACTCAAACTCAGAGCTAGCTTCGGGCAATACCAACAGCAACAACAACAACAACAGCAGCGGCAGTAAACAACAATAACAAGCAGAGCAGCAGCAGCAGCAGAAGAGACGATGCACAGAGCTAGCAGCACAAATACTTCTACTGCATGGGCAGCGGGTGATAGAAGAAGGGAGAAGTAAGGGGGAGGCGTTGCAGTACATATATCCAAGCTGGGCGGCTGGGCAGTTGGCTCTTGCGGCCACAGCGGTCGCTGTGCCACTGCCACTCATTGTTGTTGCTGTTGTCATGGGAACAACAATTGTAACAACAACAACAACTACTACACACACAACTACAAGCTCCATGCTCACTGATAACATTTATCCAGAGGGCGCTGTACCAATGCAATATGCGACAGCTGAAGCAGGCAGAGCACACTAACACTCTGGCAAAACCAAGGCAGAGAGTGCAGTTTGTAGAAGTGGACTGGAGCGGGGAGGCAGGGGGGAGGGGGCAGCGGTTGGTCAACTATTGGACATATCGCATTGCACATTACCTAGTGGCACGGCCCAAATGCTGGGAGAGTGCATTTAGTAGGCGCCGTAAGCTGTGGATAATCATGTTGCAACCTTTCTTGTGCGATTAAGTAACCCTATACAGCGAAAGCCTGGAACCTTGCAACACACTTGGTAACTTATAACTCAGTCCTTAATAAGCTAAGCCTTATCTAATATGTTTGTTCAGATAGACAAAAGAACTAAACTCAGTGTTATAGCATAGTGAACTAGAATCAATCAAATGGGTAGTTCAACAGCGATATATGAATGTACATATGTATATCATCAAAATCATACATACTACATATGTTTGTCTAATTTCAACAGCTAGTCATTGGCCTGAATAGATTAATTGTTTTGCTGTCAATTTACTAATTCTTATAAATTTATAAAATATACATTCAACAAGTTTAATGCCAGCTTAAATTTAGTAAGATATTTTACCTCATTTATATATATAGTATGTACTACTATATTTCTATTAAATGATTGCGATATACATTTAAAAAAAAGAATAATTCTAAAATTACTACATAGGGTCCATTAAAATTATATCTATTGTGTGTTACCAAGTATTCTTTAACCACAGCACAGTGGCCGGCTTTGCCAAAGTTGAGGCAGAAACCCAAAAAATAAATTTTGATCTACAGAAAATCGATTTTGGTATTATGGTAGAATGCAGACATAAATAAATATACAATTTTAAAAAAAAATGTTTGTGCAACCCTGGTATTTTTGGAGAGCTCTTAAAATCAGCTGTTTCAAAGATCCATTATTTTCGTGTTCTTTTGCCGCTGCTAAGCTCGTTTTTTGCATTAAAGTTTAAACCTTTTCCCTTTGTTAACAAACACTTATTTGAAATGGAAAACATATATTAAGGTATGTTGATTTTTAAATAAACATCAATGTTTGTGTTATAATATCTTATGTCTTCGTTTTAACGTGTTATTGTCGTGGTGTTTTTTTTTAGGAAAACCTAACCTATAAATTAATAAACAATATCTTTTTATGTTTAAATATGTATATAATATAAAAATAAAATATATAAATTAGTATCAAATTCAAAACATTTTAATATGGTTACTATGGGAGGTAAGAATGGGCGTGGTCCGATCAATCTCAAAGTTTTTCCAATTTGTACATATGTATAATATATATATGTACATATATAAAAAATCAATCATATATATACTTTGTGGGGTCTGCCACGCCTCCTTCTGCCTGTTAATACATCTCTGAGTTGCACAATCTTAATAGACCCTTTTGTACTTTTTTAAAGTACAGGGACATTGGACATTGTTAATAATGTGAGTAGTATGGAATAATATAACTAGGAACTAAGAGCATATAATAAAGTTTAGATAAACTGTTTCTTCACGTCCATATATGTTTCATTTTATCTCTAAAAATCCTCATGCCCAATGAATTATAGTAGTAAGTGTACCCAGGGGAAAGCTAATTCTCCTCACCCCACCACCAACTACCATCCAATTTCGCCACATTTTTATGCCGTTTCTGTACGCACAAAAGCTTTTAAATAATGCGGTGATTTCATTAGACAGCAAATACAATTAAAATGCTTGTTGCATGTAATCTAATATTTATGTGGAAGCCACACACACAAACGGACAAATAACTAAAGCGAGAGAACGATGGAGAGGGAAGAGAACATAGCACTGATATTTAATTAATGCTTAAATCGGATTATCCATCAAAAGGATAAAGAACTGCCATCCCCCAGAAAAACCTCAATTGCATAGCCATCAATAGCCCAAGGGGCAGTTGGTTTCTGTCTCTGCCTCTGCCTCGGGACTGTAACAAAAGCAACAACGAGAGGAAACAATGAATGGGGTACCCAGCGAGGGAAAAATGCATAAAAAGGAACGAGTTTTTTTCAATAAAGCAAGAGCACATACACATGTACATGTAATGTTCATTATAGGTAATGTAGTGAATGCAATATCTGATAGCTCACCATTGCTAAAACTAATGGTTGGGTCCTATAAAGGCACTTTTACAATTTAAAGCTTAAATTTTAAACTTTTTGCAAAAATCATTTTTAGACCCTGTACTTTAAAAAAGTACAAAAGGGTCTATTAAGATTGTGCAATTGACATTTGGACGACGAGCTGAGTCGATATAGCCCTGTCTGTCTGTCCGTCTGTCTGTCTGTATGAACACCTAGATCTCGCAAACTAGAGCTAGAGACTTAATCCTTTTTTGTTAGGTTCGTGTATGGCATAGGCAGTTGAAGTTTGTGTCTGATGACCAATAGCTCCTCCCCCTCCCCCACAATTTTTCAAAAAAATGTTTAAACTCGTACAGCATTCACAGTTTTAAAGTCACTAGCTGATAATTAGAATGATTGATGCGACTTTGATCTAAATCGGACCATAAACAAAGAAGTTTTGAGGGAAAGTAGTGACGCATAATTTTCATTGATACGCTCGCCTTACGATTCTGTAGCTTACTGAGTAGAGCGTTAATCTTGAGTCAAATGGTTGCGGGTTCGATCCCGTGGTGGGACGGTCGTACAAAAATGTTTTTTTAATTTTAGTTTTTGCTTTTTTAATTTATATTTTTTTTTTTTTTTTAATTTTTGTTCTTGTTCGTTGGTTTTTTTTAATTGTGCCTTGTTTAAATTAAATTATATTGACATGCTAAGTACAGGGTCTCCTACTGTCGGTTGCGTCCGACTGTAGCTTTTTTTAAAATTTATTTTTAAGTGCATTTTTTAATTTAACATACACTTGATACACACAGTAAATTCTTAATTGAATAAAGTGAACAGTAGCTGATTTTTAGACTCATCACCTGAAGCTTGTAAATTACTAAAAAAAATGAACAAATAAAATTAATTCAATTGTGCTTGTGAAATACTTATTTCACTTACATTTTGTTCCAATATACATATACTGTTTAGTCCAAACTGTGACAAATTTTTAACATCGTCTCATTAAAATCTGTATGTTTCCCAGTAATTGAAACATTTGCTACTGCTTAAGAGCTTAGTTCTCAATAGAAACAAAATGCCACGAGAAGGAAAGAAGCTATAGAAACAATAGTGAGCAAAATGGAAATGTAGGGGGATACAGAGAAAATGAGATGCAAGGAAGAGAAAAATAAGATATTCCGACAGTACCACACACCTGGCTTTGCTGCAACAGTTTCACTTTCTTTTCAGTATAGATTAATATGGAGTCAAGAAATATACATTTAAGACGAACGGCAAACTTCTACGCTCAAAATTGTGTATGTTGTACTTTTTATTGATATGCGGCCGCAGAGAGAGTGGCATCAAATACAGAAAATCTGCGGTGTTCGCTTGGGTCACAATTCACAGCACAGATAAAAGTTGCCATATGTTCTTATATGTTGAAGCATAAGTTTGAATCTTTAAAATTGTGGATGTGGTGGTTTAGATCTTGTCACACACATAGACCTGTTGGTCCATAATAATACCGGTGTATTGTATACCCTCGCATTTTGGTCTAATTATGCCAGAAGGCCCATCGACTTGATGAAGTTTATGATGTCCCTTAGTGGTTTTCTTGATACCTCCTTGAGTGATGTATAGATCATAGAGACAGACGGACTAAATACTCTCAAAAGGAAGAGAGACGGAAAAGCCAGAGCAGAAATATAGTAAAAAGTAATCAGAACAAAGGAATATTAATATTATTTTCATAATTGTAACGGAATGTAATTTATTTAGAAGTCAGCTTTTTGAGGAATCACCCTGCATCTCTCTAATAACAACCTGGTCTATGTAAGGCTTTCCCCATCTTGTGGAAACCACACAGAGTTTATAAGAGTTTCAAGAGTTTCTTATTTGATCAGCCAAATTGTTTAAAAAACGTAGTAGTAGGAATTCCACTGCATGGATTAGTGCTGCCAAACTTCTTCATTTAAGAAGACGTATTAAGAAGGTAATTAACTTGAAAAATCATATATTATCTTATTTTAAGATTTGAAAAATAAACAACTAGAGAAAGCAAATCTTGATATAAATAGCCAAAGTTCTAATTACAAGTTAGAAACTTTTGTCTCTAACGTCTGCATTATCTTATCCTACTGGCCCATTATGTGATCTGTTCATGGAGGAGAGGGTAAAGCACGCTAGGTAGGAAGGGCGAGGGTTTTTAAAAGAAGACTTCGCTACCAACCCATTGACTCACTAAAAAAGAGCTAAATCCTCTAATGGTATGTCTTCAAAGAAGGGTCTTCACAGAAGTACTTTCACACAGAATATCCTCCTGATATTATTTTGAGTCTAGAACCCCGCTTGAGCATTTCAATGTTAAAAAAACACGAATTTCAATACAAACTGCTTTTACAGAATGCTTTGCGTCTTGGTAACACCTTTTTACCAGAGCACACAGTGTACGTATATCCACTGTTAAGGTTGGCTTTAACTGCTTGCACTTAGTTTTATAGACTTAAACAGTCTCGTCAGCTTACCACAACAAATTTGATTTATCGCCTTAAAGTTGCTTTTCAATTGTTGTTGGTGGACTGCTTCTTCATAGTTCCTCCTCCACTGGTTGTTGTTCTTTCAGTTGCTTTTGACTGCGCATTTTCATATAAAAACGATTAATATTTATCGATTATTTTGGGGTTTTCTCCTTCTGTTTTTGTGTGTTGTTTCGGTCACTCACTTGTAGGGAATACTTTGATATTTGAATAATGATTTCATTTTTGATATTTGTCGGCTCTTCTGGCCTGTTGAACACACAGATACACACTCACAAACACAGACACATATAGAGATAGATCAACATATGCAGAGATGTTTGATAATGATGTCGTTGTTGTTGTTGTCAGTTTGCGAATTCAAATCCAAATTATAGTTAATGATTTTTTAAATGTTGAGCACCTAAAACGAAAAAGATATAAATATACACTATAGATGAATTCAATTGTATGTTATTTATTGCTATAATATGTCTAATAGTACATCATATTATATTTCCTCTAATAAAACTCGGAAAGCTACAGTCGGAGACCCTGTACTTTGATTTGCCCGGGGTGTCGATAATAGCAGCAGCATATATGTATGAACATACTCACATACACATACACATGCACTTATACACACACACGTACACTTATACACACAAATATACGCGCAAACACAAACAATACCCACATGCAGAAATTCATACTCACAATCAAAAATCACGCATACGCCCTAGTGACCGCGTACACTGTGGCTTCCCCCTCCCCCAGCCACATGCCTACTACAAAAAATTGTTTGTCCTTTATCTCCGGTGTTTTTTATCCGATTGGGCTACAAATCGCACCAAACATTCAAAGCATCTAAAGCGTTATTTACGCGGAGAGGGAATCCAGTGACTCTAAAACTGAACATGCTAAGAATATTTTTTCAAATTTGAGGGGGAGGGGATGAGATATCAAATTAAAATCATAACTTGGGCTGTCTATGTAATACACGAACCAAACAAAAAAATTACGTCTCTAGCTATTATAGTTTCCGAGATGTAGGTGTTCATACAGACGGACGGACAGACTGACATGGCTAGATCAAGAATTTATATACTTTGTGGGGTCTGCCTCGCCTCCTTCTGCCTTGTACATTCATTTCTGAGTTGCACAAACTTAATAAACCCTTTTGTACTTTTTTAAAGTACAGGGTCTAAAAATAAAATCTCTCTAACTTTACTGTAGGGAATTAGCTAGTCTGGCAGCAACAATGCTGAAATTGAACAGATTTTAAGCAACGAATATGAATTTAATGTACATATGTACATGATAGACACATATTTGGTATATACATATTTATGTATACATAATGTACATGCACGACTCATGACGCACTACAAAACAATGGCGCTTATTTCGGTCAGCTTTTGTGGTTCAGAATGGGGAATGAGAAGGGGAGTAATTCATTGATTAAGAGTGTGAAAAAATTAGGAAATTGTTAAGTGAGATGAGTGACATTCCATGGATATACAATAATAGCTTTTCTTTAATTTATCCACTGTCCATAAAGCCCTGTTGAATATATGTATGTCGAGCTACAGATAACTGTGGCATACTATGCTGATATCAAACTAACCTAACCTAACCGAAACAAGAACTTCACCACCAGAAGCAAAGAGGAGATAAGAATACATGGCGAAAGCTTGCACGTTATCAAATTGTTTATTTTTAAGCACCATTAGTTTAGTTGAAGTGACTAATTAAGTCTTTAAGTTAAAGTATTGTTGTTTATTGCTTAACAAAACTTGGTGATTCTTTCTTTCCCAAATATATTCTTATCATATTATTAAAATAAACTATGTTCTTTACAGTTTCCCGTTAGCAAGAGTGCTATGCTTACCATTAATGAGATGGCCACACACATACACTTACATACAAATATACGCGTATAGTTTGCGAGAATTTTAATAGGTTTGAAGTCTCTTCCAAGAGTAAGGGAGTTCAAGTAAATTGCTACATTAAAGTGGACAATTGTTATAATACTACTTAAAGATTCCGAAAATATATACTGAAAATTTCTTTCGAATCGGTAAGTAAACATCAAAGTTATGAAGGTGTCTAGTGTCACACGCCAAGCCAAAGTTCTACTGGCGCCAGCTGGCGGTGCAATTGCGCAACCAAATGCTTGACTAACGGGTAAATAGAGTATGGGTTCGAGTGGCTTATCATCTTGTAATAGTCTGCATTAAAAATGTGATTTGCCCTACCGTCACTCTTAGTGATAACTAATTATACGTTATCACAAAGTTAAGGTTATAGCCCTATATATATTTATACTGATATATTTGCGGATATATCCACAAATTCCAGAATGGGAGGGTCAGCAACATGTGTAGAGCGGGATACAGAATAGGAGCTGGAGAAGGAGGAGAGGAGGAAGCAAATGTGCAATATTTGCCGTGAACTGCAATAAAAGATCCGAATTCAAAGCAGCTGATGAATGAGCGAGTAAAATAAAGTTCTTTGTGTGTGTGCGTGTGTGTGTGTGTGCGAGGGTGACTGGCTTGAAACGGCTTGAAAAATGGTAAAAGGCCCAAAAGGCAAATAAATGACTTAAAATGAAACAAGAAAACAAATTCATCACGAATGCCTCAAAATTATGTGTGTGTGCGAAGGGATGCTAAAAGGGAAGCGAAGAGATGAACAGGCAACTCATGATGATGATAATGAGGAGAGGGATAGAGAGCAGTAAGGCTGCGCGAAAGGTAAGACCGTAAAACTAAACTAGAGACCGCGTTGCCGCTGGCGTTGCAACAACACGATATGACGAATTCATACACACACACACACACACACATACACATGTTCAGAGAGCAAGTTACACACACACACACATACGTGAAACGACGGCAACGGCCACAATAAAAACCAACGAAATAAATTAAACAATATGAAAAAGAAACACTGCACAAACGCGGCATGTACACCCAAAACAAGCTGGAAATGAGCTGAGCAGTACTGGTGGCATGGGGCGGGGCGGGGAGGGGAGTGGCTGGAAGGGGCACAGTGGCAGCAGGGGGTAGGGGCAGAGACTACAAGGCAGGCCAAAGCAATCAGCGAGGAATGAGACAAAAACCGCCACCAACAGCAAGCGCAAAACTTGAACGACAAACAGACAGACAGACGGACGGCCGGACACAATGGACAGACAAACGCCGCAGACGGCAACTTTTTACATACAAACACAAACACAAACACAGTGACAGACAGCGAACAGATAGACCAGACGGACGGGTGGACAGACACACGAACAGCCGTAGAAACAAACGTACCACAGACGGACGGACGGACAGACAGAAAATCCCAACTAAATATCGAAATCACAAAATCCGCAAACTGAGCTGCGTTATAATAAAAGCGAGCGACAAAAACAACAACAGAAAAAGAAGAAAAAAATATGTATTTAAGCAACGAGTGAGCGAACTGAGCCGTTTTCAGTTGAGTGCTCTCAAGTTGAGTGAGAATCTGAGCCAAAAGCCTAACTGGCCGATAAAACAGTCAACAGTCGGTCAATCGAACTTGGGCTGACTTTAGTTCTCGTTCTTATGATGATTACTTAAATGATGCATTTGATTACTTAAAATGAGCTACTAACGCCAAGTACTATTACAGTGCAACTTCTCTATAGTGAACTTCTATACAATGAAGCTCTCCCTATTATGAATTGACTTCAAACACACAACTTTTTCGTTCCAATTTCATTTCAAAACTTATCACTCCCCCCTTACCTAGTACAGGGAATTGAATCTTGAATATCTCCGGTGTTTATTATCCGATTGAGCCACAATTCACAGCACAGATAAAGATTATCATAAGATTATCGTATGCCAAGACATGGGGTTTGGTGGAGGGAGGAGAGGTATCAAAAATCGAACACAAACTTGATCTGCTTGCACTATAGGGGCATCTAACTACCAAATATGATGTCTATAGCTCTTACAGGCTATATCGACTCAGCTTGTCGTCCTGATCAAGAATATATATACTTTGTGGGGTCTGCCACGCCTCCTTCTGCCTGTTACATACATTTCGGGCTTGTACAATCTAAATAGACCCTTTTGTACTTTGTTAAAGTACAGGGTCTAAAAATATCATTTCTGTATAATGAAGATTCTATATAATGAAGTGATTTTCTGGTCCCGTCATTATAGGGAAGTTCAACTGTATTATATTATTAACAACATTAGTCAAATACTCGGAGTGTTATTTCATGATTTTATATGAGCATGCCAGAGAGTATATCCGTTCAACCAACTGAAATGTTACCCTAGAATTGCATGGTTTCTCTTACTTCTCAAAGGTCAACACTTTGTCGAAAGAGAAACTTTTTAACTAAATTATTATTTAGTGTAGTTTCATTTTGAATTAAATTATTAATCTTTTCTTACTTTAATTCAAGAGATTATGCTGTAATAATGCTGAGCCTTTTATAGTAGTAGTTTAACAATGCTAGGGCATTTGGTGAAATACCTAAAGAGATAACGCTGGTGACCAAACGCACTTTTCTATTTCAGCTACACACACACACACACACACACACATGCATGTGTAGATATGCATTGAACATTCGCTCTACTGCTTGGCCAGCGATTATTGTCACACTACGCTCAAGTGAGCAGCGCAGTAGGCGTGGGGGGAAGACAACGCAAAAACAGGCAGCAGCAACAGCAGCGGCAGCGGCAGCGACGCTGACAGCGCAGTGGGTCGTGTCATGCACACATTTCGTATAGATACAGATACACATGCATACACACAGTCAGCCGACATCGCCAGCTACAATAACAATAAAGCAAGCAACTAGCCAAGCAACAAGAACAAGCAGAGTAAGCAGCAGCAGCAGCAGGCAGCAGCATAAGAACGCCAGCAACAACAACAAGCGAGAAGACAGAAAAAAAGCAACAACAACATCAAGACATAAAATAAATGAGCGACGCTGCCGCCGCGCGCAAACATGTCTCCACTGCTGTTGCTGTTGTTGCTGCTCGTTGCTGTAGTACTTGTTGTTGTTGTTGCTTGCTGCCCTGTGCCTCGTCGTTCGGTCATTCGTTCATTGCGCCGCTGTCGCCGTCGCCGTTGCCGTCGCGTCGCTGCTTCAATTTCGTTTTTCTCAACGTTGTGCTCGTCGTAATTATTGATACATAAAAAATGAAAGAAAACCCAACCACGCTACATATAACTGCAGAGGCACAGTCACAGGCACAACGACATCTTGACGCTGCAGCAGCAGTTGACGCAATGAATCTTATTGGAGTTGCAAATGCTAATTACTGCAGTTGGCCAGCAAACGCTCTCGCTCTCTTAAGCTCACCCTCTGAAGCTGCACTGATCTGTTGGATTGCATAGATCCACTCATTATTGGTTTTCACCTATTGGTAGTGGCAGCCGCTACGCTGACTGCGACGCTGGCAGCAGCAGCGACACTTCGTTATTATTGATTTGACAATTTTGTTAGAGTAGCTTTTGGCATTGTTGTGTGTGTTTTAGATAACTCTGAACTGCACACTCACTCACACACTCACACTTGTACACACTATGTACATTTGGCAAAAAATAGAAGAAAAATCATTTGTGCAAATGCTTAAATCCTTTTCCTTTTCGTTTGTGTGTTTGCGCAGCGAAAGAGGTGGGGTAGGGGGTGGGGTAGGACAGCGCAGGCCATGGAGTTCACATACAACTGACAAAAGAAAATACGGTGGCCAGGGTGCAAACACACACATACACACGCACACACTCACACTTGAGACAGACAGCATTTGCTGTTGTTGCTGCCTCTGCCTCTGCCACTCTGCTCTGCTCGCTTGGCTGAGTTCTCGCGCTGGCTTTGGCTTTAGCCCAAAACGATTTTTGTTAGGTTTTCGCTTTGGCTTTGGTATTTGTGTATCTGTATCTGTATCTGTCGCACTTCCTGCCGTCTTTTGGCCCGCATATTATTGCCCATGTTGTTGTTGTTGTTTTTCACATTTTTCTCTCGATCTTCTATTTCCTTTTTGCAATAATAAATATTGATATACACATGCCGAGTGGGGCGTACTTCGAGCATTTTTAGCTTCTCTCTTCCTTTCTTGTTTCTCCCACTCACACACACACACACACATACACACACGCATGTACCAATCGACTTACACTTGCATGCACATATAATTTATTTGTTGCGGCGCATTGGCAACTTTTTTCTTTCTTTCTTTCTTTCTTTTTTCGTAATTTTTCTTCACTTTGCCGCCTGTTTGCCGTCTAGTGCTGCTGCTGCTTGCGCGAGCGACGAGTTACCGAACTAAACTAACGAAACGACAGCGACACACCAAGCACAATCCAAGCCGAAGCCAAGTGCGAAGCGATGCGCTGGCTGCGACGCCGGCAGAGCAGAGCACGCTGATGGAGACAACAGCAACAACAGCAGCAGCAACAACAACAACACTTGCCAATGGCTTTGGTGGACTAGGAGAGCCGAAAGCGTGTGAGAGAGGTAGGAATTGGTGGGGGAGCACGAAATGACGATGACGGCGACGGCGACGACGTTTTATATGAGAAAATTTATTCAACATTTAACGAACGTGTGCTGCTGCTGCTGCTGCTGCCGCTGTTGTTGTGGGCGCAGCGTCAGAAGGTGTCAGACGGTTGGCGTTTGTCAGAGGCCAAAGAAGAGGCACCCGTAACATTGTGGGGAGAGAGGGGGGAGAGAGCCAAGCCAACGAGTACCATTTGTATTGTTACAATTTTCTTTTACATTTAAATATTTGGCTGCTGTGCGGTCGGCGTTGGCGTCGCAGCCAGCAGAGCGACGTTCATTGAAGTGCTGGTAATTAAAATTGCTGCAATAACTAAATCAAAGGATAGGTGGCAGGGGAAGTCGGCAGAGTAGAGCGGCAGCTGCTGCTTTGCACGTGTGCGTGTGTGTGTGTGTGCGTGTGCGTGTGTGTGTGGAAAAGGAACAAGTGAGAAATTAAGCAAAATGCAAGAACAGCAACAACTACAACAACTACAACAAGAGCAAGACACGCATGGTAGTGAGAACAGGCAAAAACATTTTGCAATGTTGCGGCTTGTACTTGTCGCAAGAGAGCGGGAGGCGCAAGAGAGGACAAGGAAGAGAGTATTGCCAGTTTGCTGAATGTGTGTGTGTGTGCGTGTGTGTGTGTGTGTATATATAAATGAGACTGGCTAAAGGTGTTTCGGGCTGTCTGCCTCTGCTGCTATTGCTGTGGGTTTATCCGTCTGTCTGTCTGTCCGTCGGACTATCTGCTGCACTCCGTTTTACACATTTGTTGTTGCTGTTGTGCTGTTGTTGTTGCTCTGGAGCTGCCAAAACTTTTGCTGCAGAAATGCGTATTGCTCAAGTTGTTGTTGTTGTTGCTGCTGCTGCTGCTGCTGCTGTTGTTACTGTTACTGCAGTTGCGGAAACAGTGCTGCAAATTGTTGAATAATGTCGAGTAAAATTGCGCGCATGATAAATGAAAATTGTAATGGAAATGCAAGAAATTCTGTACAGCAGCAAGAGCAGAGCAGCGCAGTAGAAGCAGTTGCATCTGCTGAAAAGACAATTTCCTCTACGTCAAAAGAGGCGTGTCGTGTTGTTCACACATAGGAACATAGTTAATGTTGCACTCCTTCAATATTAACACAAGTATACCGAAATACAAAAAGTAGCAAAAGCCACAGTCGGACACAACCGACAGTAGGTGACCCTGTACTTTGATTTGCCCTGGGCGTCGATAATAGCAGCAGCTTATAAGTACAGCTTATACTAATGCAGAAATTCATACTCACAATCCACAATCACACATACGCCCTAGTGGCCGCGTATACTGTGGCTTCCCCCCTCCCCCAGCCACATGCCTACTACAGAAAATTGTTTGTCCTTTATCTCCGGTGTTTTTTATCCGCTTGGGCTGCAAATCGCACCAATCATTCAACGCATCTAAAGCGTTATTCATGCGGATAGGGAATCCAGTGACTCTAAAACTGTACATGCTAAGAAGATTTTTTCAAATTTAAGGGGGAGGGGGATGAGATATCAAATTATAAACATATAAACAGGCTAGATCGACTCAGCACGTCGTCCCGATCAAGAATATACATATATACTTTGTAGTGTCTGCCACGCCTCCTTCTGCCTGTTACACACAAATGTCATTTGCACAAACTTAATAGACCCTATTGTGCTTTTTTAAAGAACAGGATCTAAAAATAAAAACTTCAAATCGCACTTCAAATACTCGATCTACAATATCGATTGAGCTTTAGATTTCCTTCAAAACAGTTTTCCTGCTTTGTATCAAAATCTAAAGTAAACTCGATTTGCTTGTACCAAAGCGCAAGTATAGTGTCTCTTTAGCTCTTATGGTTTTCGAAAGCCACTTATGTAAGTAGGTCTTCATAAAGAAGAGCGAATGTTACGGATAAATCAACTCAGCTTGTTGATCTGATCAAGAATTCATACCAATATACTAAGTATACTAGGCTGTGTCCTCGCTTCGTTGGGACGTGAACTGCCGGTTCAAATCCTATTAGGATTCGAGTTTGTTTCCTTAGGGAGCACCTGATGGCCAGAAGGTATAATCTGGGCCAATACTTAGGTCGCTATGTTTTCCCGCTTATGCTGTGCGTTGATAGCACTACATTGGTCAGTCAGTCAGTTTTATATGAATAGGTGTACATACATATAATACATATATGTACTTGTACTACCTTTGATATCTTAAGATATTAAGGGTATTCAACAGTGTAGTTAGGGTATTTATCAACCAAGAACTACAGAAAGCAATCAGAGAGGCTGTTCAGTGGCGAACGGACGAACAGCAAGAGCGACTGCTGCAGTTAATGGAGCACTTTTGTTGCAATCACAATCATCACAATCATCATCATCATCATCATCATCATCATCATTATGATCGGTATCGTCAACGCCATGGTTGCTATTGTTACGTCCGAGTGCAGCATAGAAACAAAAGTCAGCTAAAATCTAAATAAAATGTAACACTCACACACACACACATGTAAACCTATACATATACGGAGATACATACACACATGTGTACATATTGCGCATAGCTGTGGGAAAATGTTGGCAAGTTATGAGAAACTACACTAGAAGAAGCCAAAGAACTCAATCGAACTAAAGATACTCCGGCAATAATAAAGCAAATTAGCAAATTCGATGAAATGATGAAGAAGATATTGAAATAGTCATTACTTATAAGCACAAGAGCAACAAAGTGGATAGTTTGAAACAACCATATTAATTGCGTGTTTAACCTTAGCTTAACTGTTAACTACTATTGGTGCGTCTATCGATATTGGATCATCAGCAACCGCACAGCGATAGTCAGAGTCTAGGGTATGAATACTATATAGTACATAGAGGAAGCGCAGAATGTTTCGTGGACCTGGAAGCGAAATGTAATGCAAAGGGCAACAGAGAAGGACGACAGTCGACGACAACGATGGCAACGCATAGTGCAGTACGTAAAGTGGGAGTTAGGCAAGGGGCGGTGCAGTGGTAAAACGCTTGGCTACAGCAGGAGACGAACAGAGTGCCGAGGCGGGAGGCGGGTAGTGGGGAGGAGTGCTGCAGACAAAGGCAGTGGCTGATGTCGAATGTATTTGGATGGCTTGGTTGGTTGCCTGCCTCGTTTGCTGTGCGAGCAAAGTGCCAAGTGTGGCGGGATGTAGGGGGAGTGGGGGGCACATACAACAGCATAGGGCAAGCGGAGGTAGAGAACGGCAAAGTGGTTGCTGTTGTTGTTGCAACAACAACAAGGATTACAATTCAAACTTGCTCGGCAGCCTGACTGCAACTCGCACCGGCCCCCGCCCTCGCCTCCTCCACCATTGCTCCAGCTCCTACGCCTGTCCTCACTGCCATTGCCGCAAGGCAAAGAGTGAGAGAGAGTAGGCAAGAGGGATGAAGAGAGGCAGACTGAGAGCGAAGTCGTGCTGAGCTGAAGGTGGCATTGGCAGCAGCAGCAGCAGCAGCAACTCGGGCCAAGTTTTGCTCCTCTCTCCATCTCTTCCTCTCTTTATCGCTCACTTCCACTTCTCGCCCTTCTTGCTCACTCATGCACTGTCCGAAGCTGCAGCAAAAGAATTCGCATGCATAAAAACTGTACGGAACAAAAAATATTTATAAGTACGTGCGTGTCTTTCTGCGTGTGTGTAAGCGGTGTGTGTTGCACAGTGGGACGAGGCGTACTATTCACTTGATTACGAGTGGATTCAAAATAATTGCATCAATGCGAAGATGAATGAGAATGAATGCATACAAAAAATACTAATTGAATACTAATAAACAATTCTTTTAAATTAAATTAAATTAAATTAAAATACAAATAATAGTTAAATCCTAAAACAAATTTAAATACATAAAATTATCAAAAATAATATAAGCAAAAAATATTAAAATTTTCAAATACAGTAGAGTCCGGTTATAGCGACTTTCAAGGGACCGACGATTTTACGTCGTTATACCCGGACGACGCATTAACCAAAAGGAGCAAAAAAAATTTTTTTTGTTTATTTTAGGGTTGCCATGTTTGTAATAGGTTTTAAAATAAAAGAAATGAATTTTTTAATCAAAACAAAAAATTTAATAAATTCAATTCAATAACATAGGTTTTTAGTCGTATACATATGCATTATTCAGAAGCTCAATATGGCGCATTTTGCGCATTAACTCACATTTGGTGAATTTACGCATTCAGTTTTACTTGAAAAAAGCAGAAAAAACTAGAAATATAACGGGACATCTCATGGAATAGGCTATGAGGTCTGCACACGCACGCTGTAAACATTTGTGTGACGTCGGTATTGCACTTCGACTCTCTCTCTCTCTTCTCTCAGCAGCGTTGCTAAGGCGACAACTAAAACTAAGAGAGAGTAGAGTCGCTGCTACACACACAAGCAAGGGTGCCGATCACTGATAGATACATACATTTCTAACAGCGTCGTTTGATGCTTAAATTTGGCATTATTTCGCTGTATTTTTTTTCGGTACGTCGCAATATCCGGTTGAATTGTGAAAAATCCCGTCTGTATAGGCGGTTTGTCGCTAAAAGCGGAAACGTACTAAGCGGAGTCCCTTTCATATAAGTTTCTATGGGGACCAACCAAGCCATCGAGTTTTCGTCACAATAACCGGACGGACGCTTTAAGCAGAGTCGTTATAATCGGACTCTACTGTAATTGATTCTTGAATATCTCCGGTGTTTATTATCCGATTGGGCCACAAAACATATAAGGGATACGATTCTGTATGCCTATGTTACTAAGTTGCTTTACACCTCCTTAGTTCGGCTTATTCTTGAATATTGTTCCTGTGTTTGGTCACCCCAATATAAATTGCATCAGGATAGGATTGAGTCTGTTCAGAAGCAATTCCTTTTATTTGCTCTTCGAGGGTTACAGTGGGACTCAAATCTCAACTTACCGCCATATACGGCCAGATTGCTTCTTATTAATCTTCCGTCCCTCTCTACTCATAGAACCGTTCTTGGAGTTACCTTTCTCCACAAATTAATTATTGGTATAGTTGATTCTCCTGCCCTGCTTGAGCGTCTGAAATTTTCTGTCCCGCTCAGACCTTTTAGACATTTTTCACCTCTGTCCCTTTCTATTTGTAGAACAGATTGCGCTATGCACAATGGTTTTAGGGTGTTATGTTATAATTATAACATTTTTATCACCTTGTATCAGTGAAACTCTCTCTTCCCCTGCTTAAATCCTCACTCGTTAATTATCTTCGTAGTTCTAACTAACTAACTTAGTCAACTAACCTTCCTTCATAAATCCTCACTCCTTTATCATCTTCGTAGTGCAACTAACTTCGCCAACTAATCCTTAATTATCCTGTTTGTATAACTCTCCGTATTTTCCCACACTTTCATTTCTTCTTTATTTTTAGATCTCTTATTAACATAACAAATTAAGTTGTCTAATCTAATCTTACTAACTACTAACGTTGGTCTGATTATGTTTTTCTGGGTTTTCCCCAATCCATGTTAAATCCAATGTTAAAATATATAACAATTTATCATTACTTATATTATTTTTACTTATTACTCACCAAAAAGAAATATTATTAAGGTAAATTTTCAATTCATTCAGTTAGTTATCCCACAGTGCATACAGTTTGCTCGCAGCGACCCCCTCCCCCACCCCGCTGTCTGCGTCGGCGACGACGTCGACGTTTTTGTGGCCGCTTTGAACTGAAAAGGAACTGCGGTTGCTGCTGCGTCGCGGAAAATAAATGAGAGCGGAGCGCATCCGAATTGCAGTATCTAAGGCAAAAGGAATAGCAAACGCAAGGGAGAGGAAAGAATCAAAACCAAAAGCAAACATGAAGCACAAACTAAAAGCAAAACCAAAGTAAAGTCAAGTGAGAGAGACGAACCAAGTTTTGGTCCAAGCAACAGTAGTTGCTGCCTCAACTTCAGGCTAATTGGCAGTGTGCAACATAGTAACTGCATTGTGGCAAGGTAAAGCTGCATTAGCTGCAAGTTAACGTTAGACAGGAAGAAAATACAAACTTGCCCTCTTTAGCATAGGGAAGAGGGGGAGAAATCCCTTTGCGTGCTCTTAAGAATAGCAAAACAGTTGCAAAATTGATAATATAAACTGCAAAACTAAACATTGAACCAACAAGTATTGTTCATATGAAACATTTCAAGTCATTGCTGCAATTTGTTCAGAGCCTCACTTTGTACTGTGACAACGCTCCTCAGCAAACAGGACTTTTCGAAGAGGCTACATTCCGTTGAATCCATTTGTGTATCCTTGAATAAGTTGTAAGTACATCTGGTGGATAATTCGAAATGTTAACTCACACAATCTCCCCAAATATATTTCAAACTCAAAACGAAGAGAAGTAACTCTTAACAAGAGCATTAAATATTTTTACAAACTTACTACTACTATTTACTAGTTACTACCCTATGTCTGCATACTTATACATATTTTAATTGAAAATTCACAATATCAACTCAAAAGGTAGTATCATATTCGCTATTCGCATGTATGTATATATCGACGTTTCTTATAAACCAGGTCAGAACAGAACAGACTAGTTAAAAGGGTTTCAGCGATGATAAGAATTTGATATACATATAAAATATACAGTGGATCCCAGCTTGAGTGGTTCATTAATTCAAATTATTTTCAATTGTATCATCCTCCGATTGAAAAACAAGTAGGGAAATCTACAGTCGGACGCAACCGACAGTAGGAGACCCTGTACTTAGCATCTCAATATAATTTAATTTAAACAAGGCACAAATTAAAAAAAAAACCCTAAAAACAATAACAAAAATTAAAAAAAAGTATAAATATAAATTAAAAAAGAAAACTATATTTACAAAAAAACATTTTTGTACGACCGTCCCACCGCGAGATCGAACCCGCAATCATTCGACTTCAAGACCAATGCTCTACCCACAAGGCTACAGAATCGTAAGGCGAGCGTATCAATAAAATTTATGCGTAGTAACGTAAGCAAGTAAGTAAAGTAGTAACTTTCCTTCATAACTTCTTTGTTTATGGTCCGATTTAGATCAAAGTCGCACCAATCATTTTAAGCATTATAAGCTTTGTTTCTACAATCATCAGCCAGTGACTTTAAAACTGTGAATGCTGTACGAGTTTTAAAAACATTTTTGCAAATTTGAGGGGGATGGGGAGGAGATATTGGCCATCAGACTGAACTTCACCTGGTCATGCAATACACGAACCTAACAAAAAAAAGAATTAAGTCTCTAGCTCTTACAGTTTGCGAGATCTCGGGCTATATCGGCTTAGCTCGTCGTCCTGATCAATAATATATATACTTACACGTCTCCTTCTGCCTGTTACACACCCTTTTGCAATTTTTTATAGTACAGGGTCTAAAAAAGATATCGATAAGGTCAAATGTAACAAGAATTAAATAGAGATCAATTTCTTATCTAGGCGAACTTTCTGTTAAGATACACCAAAAGACGTCTGGGCTTAAAACATAACACTGTATTATCAACTACCTCACCTGGGATAGTTATTCTAAACATGGTAGGCTTTTAATTAGACCATTGGGTGAGTGCGTTGTATGAAATGTTGTTAGACATACAATTTCGATTTGGATTAAGGGCAGCAACACAAGCTTAGTTAACGATAGAGACTAAAATAGACTTATGTATCTGTGTATGCATTGGAATATTATTATTGATAATGTTGTTGTTGTTGTTGCTGCTGCCACTCCCCTCTCTCCTTTGCACATAAAAGTCTTGCAAATTACCACAATTTCCGCGCCCAGGCATAGATACTATATGCCAAATGTTATTTGTCTGTATGCCCGTCTCTCTGAGTGTGTATCTAATGCATCAACTGGGGCACCGAGGTGGAGTTGAGTGCTGCATATGGTGACAAACGTTGTCATGCTACTCTTGCCACTTCTGCGGCACAATAGCAGAAGAAGATTCGCGCTGCGCAGCAACAAGATACAAAACTGCAGATACAGATAAAAGTTCGCGCTGCAGAGACAGACACGTATGTATGTATGTGTATGTGCAGCAGTTGCTTAGAAGAAGCAGCAGTTGCAGGTTGCAGGTGGCAAGAGAAAATGCGACGCATGCAAAACTCAAGATACAGCTTCACAAGATGCAGATACAAGATACATTATGCCCACTCACATGTAGATACACACACACACACACGCACAGACACATATGCCACATACGAGCGCAGCAGAGCTCGTTTAAATCATTGTACAACGCTCCCCCATAGACCGAGCCAGCCACAGCCACAGCCCAAGTCACAGTTACAGTCGCAGTCGCAGTCACAGTCACAGTCACAGTTACACTTACAGTCACAGTTTGGCACTCGCGCCGCGAGGCAATAAGCAAGATTCAATAGCTTCTCCACTTACTGCTGCAACCCTTGCCCACACACCCACACACACACACACACACACTCTCATATTCATACTCTCCTCACACACACACAACGAGGTCACAGTTTTGTACATTTGTCATGCCCATTATGAAGTAGAGCAAAGCGAAAAAAAGCTGCTGCTGCTGCTGCTGCTTCTGCTAGGGTTGCTCTGCCGCTGTCGCAGCTCGTGGTTCTGCCTCCGCCTCCGCCTCCGCCTCTACCTCTGTCGCCGCTCTTCACTCCAGTCGTGCTTACAATTCCAGTCAGGCAATCGCCTGTGTCCAAGCAGTGGCAACAACTTCCACCAAAAGCCGCAACAACAATAAGAAGAGCCGCACAACGCAAGAGTGTTTCAGTTTCAGTTTGCTTCTTCTTCTTTCACTGTTTCTTCTGTATTTTGTTGCATTGACTCGTTATAGTTATGCGCTATCAGCAGCAGCGAGTTGCATTGCATCCCAACAAAAGTTTTGTTGCAACTTGCTGTGGCAAGTTCCTTGAAAATCTACCAGTGCCACAATGCCACAATGGTCGATTGCTCATTAGAATGGTCTGCAATACAGAGTGGGTTCTCATAGAAGATTAATTAATATTTACAATCATCTCATAAGGGTATGCGAGTAGGAAAGTAGGAGTAGGGTTAATGCAGTTTATAGACTTCTTCCGTAATAAGTTAATTGCATTTTTCTGCTGAGGGGAAGGTGCGAAATGGTTTACTATACGACGCCACATTCGTCACCATTCTCTACAATTGGAACGAATACGGAATGCCACAAGGCCAGTAAATAAATTCATTTCTTATGTTTTCTTTTAACGAAAATGTTTCACTAAATATCCATGTCAATCGACAAAGATTAGACGAAGGTGCAAAATGTATTATTTCAAATAAAATAGGTATTTGCGACGATTTTAACATCATTTCAATAGAGTTTTACTTCATCTTTTGGTAAAAACAGTTGGAGGACGACTTTCATCACATCATCACTTCTGTACTCAGTTTGAATTTTCTTTCAAACTGAAAGCTAATCTCTACATTTGTATATCTTATTGGGAAGTTAATAAAATTCGAGAAAGCTACGGTCGGACGCAACCAGCAGTAGGAGACCCTGTACTTCGATTTGCCTTGGGGGTCGATAATAGCAGCAGCATATTTGTACATACTCACATACACATACACGTGCACTTATACACACACACACACACTTATACATACAATTATTCGCTCAAATACAAACAATAACCAATACTCATACAGAAATTTATATTCACAATCAAAAATCACGCATACGCCCTAGTGCCCGCGTACACTGTGGCTTCCCCCCTCCCCCTGCCAAATGCCTAGTACAGAAAATTGATTGTCCAATATCTCCGGTGTTTATTATCCGATTGGGCTACAAATCGCACCGAACATTCAAAACATCTAAAGCTTTATTTATGCAAAGAAGGAATCCACTGACTCTAAAACTGTACATGCTGAGAATATTTTCGTGAATTCGGGCAGGAGGGGGATGAGATATCAAATTAAAAGCATAAACTTGGCATGCCTAATACACGAACCGAGATCTCAGTGTTCATACAGACAGACAAGCATGACTAGATTGACTCAAGAACATATATCCTTTATGGGGTCTTCCACGCCTCCTTCTGCCTTTTATGTCATTTGCCATTTGCACAATCTAAATAGATCCTTTTGTACTTTTTTAAATTTAGGGTTTAAAAAAACTACTATGTACTACTAATCGCTTTCTACTCTCGTTTTATCTTTATATTCAATGATTTTGTTCCGAATCCGTTTCTTGAGTCCGTTATGAATAATATTGATTGATAATTTTAATTAAATAAATAATCGACAAAACGATGACCAGGGAACGAAACTAGTGAACTACATATTATATAATCTGGGATTTGGTTCACTCGTTTAGTTCACGGAGTAGTTCAATGGTTCTTGTTCTGAACGATTCGACGCAACTCTATTACCAAGCGCCAAGACCTCGACGGTCTGCAGGTTATTATCAACAACTATATACTTAGAATATATAGTATATATATCGTATTCAATATGCTCAACAAACAGAATTGAGAAGAGCAAGAAATCCAGCTAAACTAAAAAATGAATCGCTTGTGCTGTCCCTCTGTTTCACGGCTGCAGTGAGCACATAGAATCCAATTAAATTAAGCTAATTAAAAATACTTTGTGGCACACAACAATAAAAGCAAAAAAAGAAGAAGACAAACCGCATAAGAAACGAAATAAAATGTACAAGCTGTAGAGCAGAGGCAAGAGCAGCAACAACAACAAAAACGAAAAAACCCAACGAAAATTGTATAAAATCCAATGAAATATTGTTTACCGTTAAAAGTGACGCTGACGTTGACGTTGACGGAGGCAGAGCGCAGCGGACGTTACAAATGAGCGCCCAATGAAACAAAATTCTGTTTCACAGAAAGGGGCGGGGCGGGGGCGAGGGGAAGAGCAACGGTGTGGCATTAATAGCATAGAGAGTGTGGTGTGAGTGAAATCAAGAGTGGGAGTGGGCTGTGTGTGTGTGTGCGTGTGTGTGTGTGCGCACTTGTACTCATCTTTAGCATTTGCAATTTACCGTTAGTGTGATGCAGCTGCAAACGAATGGCATAAATTCAATTACTGCCAATATTTTGCAAGCGTTGCCAACAACAACAACAACAGCAACAACAACAATAATAAATAAAATTGAATTTTCAGTGTTATCCGTCGTGTGGCTCTATCCATCTAACTGCAACTATCTGGCTGTCCCCCTCGCTGCCATTGGCGTGTGATTTTTTGCACTTTTCACTCGCAAATAAATACGAGTATACGAGTGTACTGTTGTATGTGCTTGCAGCAGGATACAGTATCGCACACCCACACTCAATCCTCCCCCTCCCCCTCCCCCCAGCACACATCCAATTAGTGCCCAAGCCCACCAAAACTGACATCAGTCAGTAGCCAGAGGTTTCGTTGTTCGCATTGTTCCAATGAATCCCACAGCGTTTTTGCTCTTTATTGCCTCTCGACATGTGTATGTGTGCCTGTGTGTGTGTGTGTGTGTGTGTGTGTGTAGTTGTTGCTTTTGTTACTGTCTGCATTCGGCATTTGCCATTTTGCTTGTTGTTGTGTGCCGAACTCTTCGTTTACGCTTATCTGCCATTAAACGACGCTGCCGCTGCCGCTGCCCTGTCGCTGCTGCTGTTGCTGCGCTGACGCTGGGCTCTAGCTTTGGCTGTGGCTGTGACTGTGGCTGTGCTCTGCTTTGGCCTTTACTGTCTTTCGCTGTTTCGATTTCGGTCGCAGTTCCCGTTCTCATTTTGTAGCCGCGCGCACATCTCAAGGTGCAACATTGGGCCTGAAACAAATGGCAGCACACACACACACACACACTCACACACACACACACAAACAGGAACGCTCTCTCGGTGTGTTGCTCGCACACATATGCTGGCGTTGCCACCTGCTAAACTCGATGGGGACCAACAGCATTTGTCGCCATTTATTTACACGATTAGAAATCGATTTTATGCGTTTGGGTAATATTTCAAATGTATAGGAAGAAGCACACACAAACAAAGCCCACGAGTGTATGTGTGTGTGTGCCTCCGATGTGACCGTTAAAATGATTTATGTCAAGCTTATTGGCTAGAGGGTTGCGAAATCGATTGATATATGTATATACATACATACATACATACATACATTCATAAATACATACATACATACATACATTCATACATTCATACGTGAGTTTAAGGCTAGCAACATCTTCTCTTCCAGCCGCACACCCACACCTACACCTACGCCACACTCCCCATCCCTAAGCAGATTTTAGCTGAAATAAACAAAATTAAGATTTGTGTGCAAATAATCAATTAACTCGTGTTTAAGCTGCTTAAACAACTTGAACAAAATAAAGCTAAGATTCGGCTATGCTTTCCATTGACACACACATACATATAGACTCATATACACAGCAGCCATAGGCTAATTCATTAATAAGTTTCGCGTTAAGCTTATAGACAAAAGGTAAATGATACCAAAGACCAGCAGTCGCAACGCATGAGAGACAAAAGACGTTGCGAAAAGCTACGTAAAGCGAAATCCAAATCCAAATCCAATCCACTCCAATGCGTACGTTTGGCTCGGTCTGTCCTAGGCCAAATGCTAGCTAACAACAACAACAGCAGCAGCAACTGAAGCACACCCACACTGCCAATTTATGCACACACACACACACACACGGAGAACGCCAGCAGTTCGTGAGCAAATCTAAAATAAAAGCACGCAAAGTCAACGACGTCGCGCTGCCGGCGCTGTGCCATCTGTTGATGGATTGTAACCCACACGCACACACACACACACATACAAAAGGCAGAGAAAAACATACAGTTCAGTCGGGCGTACCCGGCAGTACAACTACCCTGTATCTGACACATGAATATACAGTTTCAAGTTCTGTTGGAATATACAGTGCGTTTCATAATCATAAGACACTTATTTATATCGTATAACTGGTGCTTCAAGCTTGCTAATGCCGACATTTTTTGCAAATACAACGCGTATACATCTAAGCTTCGAATTCAGCGTTAGAATTTTGCGTTTTTCCATTGAACTATTTTTCGCATGAATTTTATTACTGAAAGCACGTTTTGATGTGACTTTTTAGTGTTTCATTATCATCCTTTAAACAAGAACCGTTTGGTGGAAAATTCTTTTGAATTTTTTTTTATATTTAGTATATTGTTCTCGACTTTTGAGAACCTCTTCCAATCGGTTTTGCATGAATGCTATTAATCTTCTTTTAAATAATTCTAACGTGTCTTATAATTATGAAACGCACTTTAGTATGTATGTATGTATGGATGTACATACCTACATATTCAAACATAAGTTTGTTGTTGATGGAATCCAAATTTGGTTCTCTTAGCCATTATAGTTCCCCAAATCGACAGACAGACAAAACTAGATCTAGAGTATACTATTCATACTATGCTGCAATCTGACACGGTTCCTGTCTGTTACACACATTTACACAAAGTCATTATACCCCTTTTTACCCATTTTCACTGGGAGCAGGCTTTAAAAAGAATCGAGTGGAATCGTTTGGCCGGTGACTCGGGCGGCTTGTATTCTGTTTCTTGCGCCCGCTCCATCCCATATGCACACACACATAAGTATGTGTGTGTGTGTGTCGTGTGTCACTGCTCATGCCGTTCACTGTCACCGAGTCCGAAAAAACTTAAACAACAACAGAAAACACCCTGTGGAACGAAACGAAATGAAATGGCAAGCAGAGAAGTCTGCCTGCTTCTCTTGTTCCTCTTTCGTCTTTTACTTTACCAATTTTATTGTTTGTAACTTTTTGTGCGGTGGATTTCTGCGTGCGATAAGTTAGCAACAACAGCAGCAGCAGCGGCAGCAGCAGCAGCCTCCTCTCACTACCTCTGCCGACTCCAAGAAGAACAAATGGGCTCAAAGAAAGAACTGAGTGAGAGCGCAGCCCACCAGTTCAATTACCCCTCATGCCGGTGTGCTCAGTGTTCGTTTCGTGTTCTTTCCTTGATACTTTACTTTTTTATAAATACGAATAACAAGGCGCTTTAAACGTAGTTTCACTGGGGTAAAATTCGATGAGCCATTCGACCGTATAGCTGACTTGTTGACAGAACTCACCTGTGTCGGGGCAGGAACAGAAGTCGGCATTCACTATTGTCGCCTAGCGCTGTCTACTTGGCTCTTAATGGGTTAAGCTGGGCACTTTCGTGTTTTTTTAATTTTGCATTTTTTACGTATTTTCTCAATATTTGATGCTCGCTTGCGTAGCCCAATTAATTTTCATTTTTCTTATTTCTTTTTCTTTTTTTGCAAACAATTTTTGCTCAATTCACTTGGGCATACATTCACACTCACACCACACACACACCCGCGTGCACTCACACCACAACGAGGCGTATACAATTTTCAGTGGGCGTTATTCTAAATTTTGTTTGGCGCTGTCAGAAGTGTAACAAAATGCTAAAATCGCAGGTTTCCACTGCACATAGTATGCATTTATTTACTTTTTTTTGTATGTATGTATATATCTGTATATATATTTTAAACTATTGCTTCAAATTGCAATCGGCGTGACTTACAAAACGCGCGCGGTCCGCACGACAATCGAAACGAAAATAAGCCAATTTGCGAAAGTAGTGTGTTCTCTATGCTCGATGCAACACAGTTGCCACACTTGGCGTTTTTGCGCCTAAATTGGCACTTTTTCATGTGTTGGCGCAAAGGCATTTTTTTTTTAAATTGGACCTTTACGTTGCTAAGATTGCCTTGAGCTTGAGTATAAATCAAATAAAGGTAAATGGATAATGGATGGTTCTGCACGGCAAGTGTCCCTCATAGTTGAAATATTAGCGTCCGGTACGCGAAAAATTGCCGATGCCTGGGTTCGATCAGAAGAGTTTAACGGCAAATTCAAACACATTAAAAATACATTTTCTTTGTTTTTTGTTGTTTGCATTCCGTTCTGTGCCCGTTGCACCATCAAGAAAGCTAGCTTATCCCTTTAATACCCAAGAGTGCCTCAAGGCACTTATTACATTTTTGCAATTATAAAAAAACTCGAAAAGCTACAGTCGGATTCAACCGACAGTAGAAGACCCTGTACTTTGATTTACCCTGGGCGTCGATAATAGCAGCTGCATATAAGTATATACTCACATACACATACATATAAACATATGTGTGCACACATACACAATTACACTTATACATACAAATATACACGCAAATGATAACAATAACCAATACTCATACAGAAATTCATACTCACAATCAAAAATCACGTATACGCCCTAGTGGCCGCATACGCTGCGGCTATCCCCTCCCCAAGCCAAATGCCTAGTACTGAAAATTGTTTGTTCAATATCTCCGGTGTTTATTATCCGATTGGGCTGCAACTCGCACCAAACATGAAAAGCATCTAAGGCTTTAATCCTGCAAAAAATGAATCCAGTGACTCTAAAACTGTATATACTAAGGACATTTTTGCAAATTTGAGGGGGAGGGGGATGACTTTTCAAACATTTGAAATAAACTTGACCTGCCTATGTAATACACGAACCTAACAAAAAAAAATTAAGTCTCTAGCTCTTATAGTTTCCGAGATCTAGGTGTTCATACAGACAGACGGACAGACGGACAGACGGACAGACAGACGGACAGACAGACAGGGCTATATCGACTCAGCTCGTCGTCCTGATCAAGAATATATATACTTTATGGGGTCTGCCACGCCTCCTTCTGCCTGTTACACACAAATGTCATTTGCACAAACTTAATAGACCCTTTTGTACTTTTTTAAAGTACAGGGTCTAAAAAAACGGTTAGCTTTTTTATGATTTTAATATTTTCTGTGGGTTCTCTAATATTATAGCTTTTGTATTTGCAAAAGGTTTGGAAGTTTTTCGAACCATTTGCCGTCTTTTTATTTTGATTTGCACAGGGCATCTGTTTTACAAGTTTAAAATTGAATTTTTTGCATGAATTGATTTTCTGCGATGTTTAAAAAAATTGTAGCATTGTAGTTATTGACATTTTATTTTTTTCTTGTTAGCTTTTAAAATAATTAAATTTTGATATAACCGAATCGGAAGGGTTTTTTCTTATTCAGAGCCCTATAAATACCTTGAGATACTTTTTCAATTATCTCACCTGCCAGGTAAACGAAAGCTGCTATGCTATTATTTCTGAGGTCATTTTTGACCTCAGTGGCCCCCGTATACCCTAGACATAATTGTTCAAGTAAAATTTAGGCATTATTTCAAGGTTTGGGGCTCAGAGGGTTATCTACCGACTGTTGAACTAGACATTCGGGGCGCCATCTAGCGGCGTTTTGCTTGTTCATTGGCTCTTTTAATTCATTTTAGACGCGCTTTTTAATTTTCGAGTTATCAGTAATTAAATGGATTAAATTAAATTTATTTGTTATGTTGGTAAATTAAAGATTGTTATACAGCCAATAATAAGGAAATATTTAACACTTAGAAGTTAAAGGTGAGCGGGTGCACGGCGAAGTAGCCTTTGCTCTTGGCCACCTGAGTGGAGAGCCTTATCAGATTGTTATCATTGTTGAGAAAGTTGCCATTGAAGATCTCTGTGGCCAGCCGCATAACTTCGTCACGTCCCTGAACGCATATGGTGGTGGCAGTTAACATCTCATGATCCGCGAGGGGTAGTCCAATGCAGTAGGAGCGTGAAGCCCGGGCCACGCTCGCCCACATGGCATAGATGTTGATGGAGATGTTTGCCACGCGTTGCATCTCATGTTGCCTCTCCACCACGGCGTTGCCATGGCGCGTGAACATCAACTCCACGGCCATCTGAAGACGTGCCACAGAGTGTTCAATGCATTGAGCAGCCGGCTCCAGCGTGGGGTGTACATGTTCGTTCAGCTGCATCATAGTCTTAGGACTCTCCAAGCTAGTGGTGGACAGAAATTTACCAAAGATGTGGCCAGGATGGAAGAGCGGATTACGTGACTTGCGCACACCCTCATTCATGCGTTGCTGTCGAATAGAAATGGAAAGAGATCAAGCAGAGATTCAGGGATTTCCACTCAGTCTTAGTTACCCCCGCATGCTGCAGTCCAGTCAGTGCAATAAACATGCTCAGCGTGCTCAGGGATTCGCCGTGTGTGCAGAGCTGGGCGGCATCCCGTAGTGCCAGCTCCGATGGCTCACCGCTGTGCAGACTACGTGGCCCGAGCAATGACAATTGTTGTGTGGCAATAGAGTAGAGCTGTTGTAGCGTGTAGTACTTGGTTATGGCGCTCTCCAGCGTCACGTCCTGGCCACTGAACTCATCCAACAGACCCGCCGTCAGATACAGCATGCTTTCCATGGCATAGATGGAGCACATATGCTGTGAGAGCTGCACGCGTGTCAGTTCCAAATCTCTGAAAAAAACAACACGTTAATGGGTATCGATGTAGAGTATACACCCGGCAATTAACTTGATCTGCACGCCGCATTGTGTGGTGTCCACGCTGAAAGTGGTAAGCTGTCCGAACAGACGCTTGGACAAGGAGATGCCGAGGAGACTGCTCCGTAAGCGAGAAGCACGTACCAGCTGCTCAGAGTGCTTGTTACCATCATGAGTCAGTCCTAGCACGTGCTGTTCATCCAGTTGCACGTCGTCAAAGTGCAGTCGACGCATTGCCGCCTCACGGCAGCCCAAGGTAGCGTGAGGTTCCCCCAGTCGTACGCCTGGCTTTTGCGAGTCCACAAGGAAGATGGTGCTGCCACGCCCCATTGGGCCGGGCACATTAGGCTGTTGCGTTTGTGCCAGCACTAGGAAGAGCTGCGGTGTGCCAGCTGGAGCCGTCAACACAAAAGCCTTCTCCCCACTCAATGACCATTTGCCCGTATCCGAGTTGTAATTAGCGTGTGTGCCAAAGAAGTCGTCCTCTGGCGGCGTATACTCATAAATAGCCTCGCTGGCTATCAATTGGCCTGTGCCCAGAGCCGTCAAGTAGCGTTGCTGCTGCTCCGGTGTGCCTAGCTCGCTTAACAGATCAACCACAACGCGATGCGATTGCAATCCCAGCGCCAGGCTGGTGTGTTCCGATTCTGGCTCACTGGCCATCAGACTGGCACTCCATTTGTAGCCCTTGCCATCGTAATCCGTTGGCACATTTAGTCCGTACAATCCCAGCTTCTTCAAATTATCCAGTGAATGCGCTTGCGTCTGTTGCTCCGCCGCAAAGAAATTGTTTAGCGGCAGCAACGCGTTTTGCAGACTCGCCATATCTTCACGTGCTATGACCTCCGGATAACCCAGCAGCTCCTTATCCGTGACTCCCACAAAGAAATTCTTGACCAACGGTTCACGTGCCGGCAATTTCTGCTCCTCTGCTGACATCTGCTCCGGCGCTCGCTGCTCTTTGTTCGTGTCCTCTTGAGTATTTAGCGGCGACCTTCGGCTGGTTGTCGCCGCACTGCCACTTGCTGCACGTGACAGGCATAATTTCCCAATTATGCATTTATTTTGATTTTGATTTAATACACGCAATGCACGCGAAAACAAATTGTAGCGCATCTTGAAATTAGGTAATGCGTGAGAACACGGCTGCCGCACTTGGCGTTTTTGGCCAAAACTGGCACATTCTTAATGTGTTGGCGCAATGACACTTTTTTTTCCTAAATTGGCTCTTTATGTCAATAAATAGCTTTAATTTGGGTTAAAATCAATTTCTGTCAATATATATAATAATACAATTTCTTCTGATGCGCTCACCAGCAGACGTATTTGCAATCTGAAGGCTATTGAACAAGATATTGAGGAGGCTATTGTAGCGGGTGTTCGGGGTTGTGGCATGCACTAAGGTTGTGAAATTGGCTAACTAAGGTTGAGCAATTGGCTACACTGCACTGCGTGAAGGAAATTTGTTCGCTCTACGCTCGATGTACCTTGCTTTGTTTACCTTTTTGCGCGCCAAATTGACCCATTGATTGCCTCTGTTAAGCGGATTGCACTCTGTTAACTATTTTTCGCAATTTCCGAAGAGATTAATAATGGTACTAAAAAATATATGTATTTTAATATACATATGTATATCAAATTTGCGCCTGTTATTAATTTTTTATTGTAATCAACAATTTTAAATAAATATCTGCGTATGGTGCCTCTAGCCCTACTTCCTTAGAGTATCATATTTGATAGTTTTTTTTTATTTTTTGCTTATAACTTTTTTGTTGGTAAAGTTAAACCAAATATTTTTTGTTTCATGTAAAGAGTAACTAATTTTTGATGTTTGGACTATGGTATTACAATTTTGCTAATTTTCCTAATTGAAATAAATCAACAGTTATAAATACCTTGTTAGGGTCACAAATGATACTACACGAAAAGTCGTTATCGCGAGCGACATCTTTCGGCAAGCCATTCGCTCTGATAAGTTTCAATAACAAAACGGGAATCCCCAAAATAGTTTGCATTTTCTGTAGAAGCAAATGAGAATAAAAGAGGGGCATTCCCGTTCATGTGCGAATAGTGTTTTATGGGGTGAAGTTATATAATGTCGCGTATAATTAGATCCAAAAATGTACCTTTATTGCTAAATGACTTGGGTCAATGCGATAGTGATACCGAGGAGGATTTTGAGGACGATGACGTATTGTATGAGCCCAGCGCACAAGAAATAGCAAACGCAGAAGCTGACGAAATAGGCTCTGATGGAGAATCCCTTGATGAATTCGATTTGAATTTGGAGCAGTCACGTATTGATGCTGAATCGCAAGATACACCTGATTTTTGCTCCAAAGATGGAAATATTACTTACAATGTAGAGCCGGTCGCAAAAACGAAAATAATTAAGAATAATTCAGTTCGAAACGGTAAATACATTTACAGAATTCAAGACTTTTATAACCTGCTTTGATATGCTGAAGGACCCACACATTTTGCTGTATATCGCGTATCAAGCGAGCTATCAGCCTTTGAGCTTTTTCTTGCTCCCATCGAAAAGATAATTTTGAAATACACTAATTATGGAAATATATAGTAATTAATAATACGATGAAGTATTATTCCAGACCTTTCTATTAAATAATAAAACGCTTCTGTATTGTATTTAATTCTTATTTATTTGAGACGGCACGCACTGCCTTACGAACGCAACTCAACGAACTGAACAAGCGTGTGTTGCACACACACCAACACATACAGCAAAAAGGAACGAGTAACGAGTGGAACTAAGTTCAGTTCCTTTTTGTGTTCCGTTTGGTATTTTGAGTGACCATATAAATGTTGCTTTTGCTTGTATATATTCAACACTAATCTATACGGCATTCGGAAATACAAGGAAAAATGGGATAACATTGATGCAATAAAATTACGAGCGTACAGTGGATTGGTGCTTTATAGCGGAGTATTTCGTTCAAATGGGGAAAGTTTGCGTGAACTTTGGGATGACGAAACTGGAAGACCAATTTTTAGAGCAACAATCTGAGCCAATCTGATTTTGAATTAATTAGCGCCTGTATGCGCTTCGATGACAAAACAACACGTGAAAATCGCAAATTACGTGACACGCTGGCACCTATTCGTGAAGTGTTTGATATCTGGAACAATACATTGCAGAAATGCTATACACCTGGAGGTAACATGACTGTTGGCTAGCAACTTGTTGGTTTTCGTGGAAGATGTCCATTTACGCAATACATTCCAAGTAAACCAGCCCGATATTGCATAAAAATTTGGGCAGCTTGTGACAGTAGCAATGCTTATGCATGGAAAGTGCGAGTATATGTAGGCAAAGCTCCGAACTGCCGTCCTGAAACCAATCAGGGCCAACGGGTTGTAATGGAGTTAACGGAAGGACTACCTGGACGCAACATCACAACTGATAATTTTTTTACATCACATTCCTTAGCCCTTGAGTTATTGAAGAGAAACCAAAATTTACTTGGTACTATTCGTAAGAATCGGACATTTATTCCTAAGGAGTTTATTTCGGCCCGGAAAAGGTCCATTCAAGATTCAAATTTCTTATTTGATAATGAAAATGGCATAACTTTATGCAGTTATGTGTCCAAAAAAAATCGCATTGTTCTTTTGCTAACCACAACACACCACACAAAGGATGTGAGTATAGAAGATCAAAAGAAGCCTATTATGATACTTGATTATAACAAGAACAAAGGTGGTGTTGACACTTGCGACGAAATGATGGGAACTTTCTCATGTATATGCTGGACATATCTGGTATACATAAATGCATTTCTCATATTTACCAGCATCAAATCAACTTCCTCAAATGAAATGTGTAGACGCATTTTTTCTCAAAAAAGTGGCAAATCTGTTGGTTCAGCCCCATATTCTTCGTCGAAAAGTAATGCCCCACAGTGAAAATGCACTTTCCCTTGTTAAAAAAATGAAAACTGAAATGCCATTAACTAATAGGAAGCGCCTAGCTACAGAGCCTGATCCTCCAGAGCCGAAAATAAGAGCTAGATGCGGTTTATGCCCATACAAATTGGGGGGAAATAAGTATGGGAATTTTTGCTCCAACTGTAAGAAAGCATGTTGTCCAAACCAATACAAGCGTATCAATTTAAGTAATGAATATATAAAAGAAAATTTAAATGTAATAAAAACCTACAAAAATATTAAATATACATTTTTTTTAACTTTTAAAAATACAGTAGAGTCCGGTTATAGCGACTTTCAAGGGACCGACGATTTTACGTCGTTATACCCGGACGACGCATTAACCAAAAGGAGCAGAAAAAAATTTTTTTTTGTTTATTTTAGGGTTGCCATGTTTGTAATAGGTTTTAAAATAAAACAAATTAATTTTTTAATCAAAACAAAAAATTTATCATTTTGCGGGTGAAATGCACAAGTGTCGAGCTTAAACTGAATGAGCTCATTATGGCGCATTTTGCGCATTAACTCACATTTGGTGAATTTACGCATTCAGTTTTACTTGAAAAAAATCAGAAAAAACTAGAATTATAACGGGACATCTCATAGAATAGGCTATGATGTCTGCACACGCACGCTGTAAACATTTGTGTGACGTCGGTATTGCACTTCGACTCTCTCTCTCGCTCTTTCTCTCAGCAGCGTTGCTAAGGCGACAACTAAAACTAAGAGAGAGTAGAGTCGCTGCTACACACACAAGCAAGGGTGCCGATCACTGATAGATAGATACATACTTTTCTAACAGCGTCGTTTGATGCTTAAATTTGGCATTATTTCGCTGTATTTTTTTTCGGTACGTCGCAATATCCGGTTGAATTGTGAAAAATCCCGTCTGTATAGGCGGTTTGTCGCTAAAAGCGGAAACGTACTAAGCGGAGTCCCTTTCATATAAGTTTGTATGGGGACCAACCAAGCCATCGAGTTTTCGTCACAATAGCCGGACGGACGCTTTAAGCAGAGTCGTTATAACCGGACTCTACTGTAGTAGTATTATTTAAGACCCTTTTATGAAACTAGGGTGAGTTCACAAACAAGGAAGTAGGGCTAGCTCTGAGATCGACGCGTTCACACAAAAGGACAGACAGACATAGCTATCTCGACTCAGCTTGTCATCCTGACCAAAAATATTTATACTCTGTGCCAGGGTGTCAACCTGGAACCCGTACCGGAAACGAAAAAACCCGATTGAAATGGAGAACCGAAACGCGTACCGCACCCGAAATGATTGTATCGGTTTAGAATCTATATCCAAAACCTTTGTATTTTTGGGATCGAAAAGACGGTATCGGAACCGAAATAATCGTTTAGGATAAAATAGACTTTCTTTAAGCTACAGTCGGACGCAACCGACAGACCCTGTACTTTGATCTGCCCGGGGCGTCGATAATAGCAGCAGCATATATGTAATTACTCACATACACATACTCATACATATATATGTGTGTACATTATGTACACATTCACTTATACATATACATACATATACGCTCAAATACAAACAATAACCAATGCTCATACAGAAATTCATACTTACAATCAAAAATCACGCATACGCGTGTGTTTATTATCCGATTGGGCTGCAAATCCATTCATACATTCAAAGTACTTAAGCTTTATTCATGCAAAAAAGGAATCCAATGACTTCAAAACTGTACATGCCAAACAAAAAATTACGTCTCTAGCTCTTATAGTTTCCGAGATCTCGGTGTTCATACAGACGGGCATGGCTAGATCGACTCAGCTCGTCGTCCTGATCAAGAATTTATATACTTTGTGGGGTCTGTCACGCCTTCTTCTGCCTGTTACACACAATTGTCATTTGCACAATCTAAATAGACCCTTTTGTACTTTTTTTAAGTACAGGGTCTAAAAAGCATAAAAATCTCAGTTTTAATTTTACATTAGCAATGTACGAGCGCTCTGCTATACGCCCAATTTCACGCAAACATCAAGACTCCTACACTTTAGTGATTACAGGATACGGTGGCTCACAGGAGCTATAACAACGCATTGTGCCAAGACTTCTGTCGTTGTCGCTTGGATGAGGAAAAGATAAAAAGTATACAGCATATCCTGAGTGAATGCCCTGTTCTTCTTAGAAGGAGAACTCAATTCCTGGGTAGACCCTCTTTTAAGATCTTGGCAAGTAGCCAGTCTAGGCAGTTGAGGATCTGGCCCTTGTTATTGAGTCAACGGGCGGGCTCCGAAAACGCTTGACGGAAGTCGGTCCTTGCTGAACAATTAATCCTTCTAAAAACCCTGCGTCCTCCTTGCTACCATCCCTTACGCGATTCCCCATTACCAGGCATCGCAATGGGCTTATTAGGCTTTCACTTTCGATTTTCGTCTTTCGAGGCCGAAATCGTAATTTCAATTTTGTCAAATGATCTAAATCTAAAAAAAAGTCATCTTGCTTCTCAGAAATAAAACAATGTGGCTTTCATTAATTTAATTAAAAACACAAAACCCTTTATTTGAATCATTTGTTGTTTGTATGTTGGTGTTATATAATTGCTATTGACTGGGCACATTAAGCTCTCTACTTAAAAACAGTTCAACAAGTACAGAAAGATTGTTGTTCCAAGTTCTTGAAGTTCTTTTTGTGTTATTTTTGTGAGATGAATTGCATCTCCTTCGCTTATCATCCAACTGTGTTTAGTTTTTTGCAGTGTATACCAGCTCGATTGAAAATTTGTTAATAGCGGTAGTTGTTGTTATGTTTAGTTTATACATAGTTATAGTCAGGTATCAATTGAAATAAGTATAGATCTTAGTTAGTTAATAGATTAGCATTTAACACAGATATAAGTATACACGTGTACAGGGCATATACTCAGCACATAAACTATTTATTGTGGTTGTTGAAGTACAGTTGTGCTTGCAAGGCTACACAAAACCAAACTAATTACCAAGTAGATTGCATTTCTTGTAAATGAACCAACGAAAAAATTGCTTAATTGGTTGTTTAATTGTTTTTATTTAACTAAGGATCTATTAAAGAAATACGTCGATCGTTATCATCATTATCCGCACAGCTCATATCGTATCACAGGCACGCTTCAGAACAACACGCAGTACAAATGAAATAGCAAGTGAAATTCAATGAAAACTCGAAGTGTAATTTAATTGTTAATGAAAACTCCAATTGGAAAACACACTACACACTACACACACTAACAACAACGATCGATATGAGCTGGCACAACATACATTCACTTCACTCCAGACTTTCCCCATTTTCACCATGAAATACTACTACAAATTCCGTTTGCTATTTTCCTTATTTTCTTTTGCTTTATCTATTGTTTCTTTTATATATATGTACATAAATATATGTATACAGAGCGGGCTGAGAACTCGAGCAAAATGTGGCTCCAAAATAATTTGTTTAATTTTTAATAAACTCCTCAAAAAGCGGCATAGCTTCAAAATCTTTTTTAATTCACTACATTAAATTTAATTTTGATTTGTATGCCTTAAGTTCTCAGCGCCACTGCACATTTGAGTAGTATTCACACACACTCATAAACACTCACACTCACACTTAGCCGACTCGCACTCGTATTGCATAGAATTTTTTTCTTTTTTGTTTCTTTCTTTTACCGCTATATTGCTATAAACCAGAATTTCATGGACCCCCAAAGTGTTGTGTGTAAATTGAGATATTTCCGGAGCAGGAGTTCCGCAGACTACTCCATGTGCTCTCACCTAACACAACGGTTTAAAATTCAAACTAAATACATAAAAAATAGATTGTGTGTATGTGTGTGTGGGAATAGTTTTCCTGCTGCTCTCTAGACCCTATAGTCTATATAGATTGACAGATTTTATTGATTAGTTAGATCTAATATAGCAGTGAATCCTTCGCCATCCCCATGGAAAATGTTCTCCTCGAGCGTCACTACATTTGATATTTGGGATATTGCTGCCAGAGTTGCCAACGCGCCTGCAACTGTTTCCACAGGCCATGCAGACGCTGAAAGTGGCCAGCACAGCCGCCACTGTAGACGCATGCCACGCCCAGCATATGCAGTAACTACTAAATCTTGCCAGCGCTCTCCTGCCTCGCACTGTAACGTGGCTCCTGCGGCATCAGTGTGTCCATCACCAGCTCATTGGGCGCCTCCAGCAGTCCCTTGGCATGTGCTGCCGCCGTATCACAGTCTGTGCGTCGTGAGATCAGCAAACGTATGTCTGTATGCAGTGACAGTCGACCCGAACGTGACGTCTGGAATCTGCAGCAGAAGAAAGAGCAACATGTTAATCAGTTGTCATAGAGAATGTGCCTTAATATATAGGCTAATCGAATATCCACGTATCTTACAGCGACAACTCTTATTCACAGCTTCAACTGCTTGTGTTAGCTGTTGGCAACATTCTACTCTGAATCGACAGTAGAAACTGGTCGATCTGGAACCAGCTTTTCCTCTCAAATTTATTATGCTTATATAAAGTAACAACAGCATATGGATACTGAGGGAACTACTGGCGTCTGTCAAACATACCTGCGAGCTTAGGGTTCCCAGTGTCTAATATCTATGTACTTATGTATCGAATACGCACCGTACTATGAAAGCTCTAAGAATAGCGAAGACACGTATCCAATGTAAAAATTCATACCAAATTCATTTCATTAAGCGGACACTCTGAGGTCTGCCGGTTCCAACTTACTGACATTTGTGAACTTTTGAGTACTTTCGTGCGTCCTATAAGATCTATTCTACAAACTAAAGTAGAGTCAGGGGTCAGAGGCTTACTATACCGTCTGCTGAGCGTCGGTGTCTTCCTAGTTTAAGGCACAGTCGAACTTCCCTATAATGAATCTTGACGGGACCAAAAAATCACTTCATTGTATAGAAACTTCATTATACAGAAATGATATATTTTGACATGAAATAGGAACGAAAATGTTGTATGTTTGAAATCAATTTATAATAGGGAGAGCTTCATTGTATAGAAGTTCACTATAGAGAAGTTCGACTGTATCTGTTGAAATGTCTTCAGGTTTTATGTTCCCAAGTATTTTATTGGCTTGCTTGAAGTCTACCCCTTCTGTCTCTTCTGTATGGAGTACCTATCAGGTCCTGTACATGCTTATTTCTCACTGAAATGTGTGCCAGCTGTTGGTATGAGAATGAAGCCATCTGCCAAAGAACCAACTGCCTACATCAATTCCATAAAGTGCTAGTCCTGATATGTGATAACCAGAAGCCAGTAGCTACTAGTTTGTTAACATATCTGCACACTGTCTTCCATTTCTAGCTATACAGAGCGCAATAAGTAGTAATCAATGAAAGAGATTAAGAAGTACCTTCTTTATATATACAGACTAATCCTGCTATAATAGTTCTGGTCTCTAAAGTGTATATCGTGTACATCCATGTAGTTGTGCTAAGTATATCTAGGCTCATTCCTTTCTCATCTACAAAGTTATCGTCGTGCCTCAAACACTACTGTCACTCCTACTACTTCACCATTTGCTCACCTCAGGTGTATGGAGTAGCGCAGTCGCTTCATCTGCTCGGCGCTGATAAAGTGCCCCAGTTTGCTGGTGGTGTTTGTCGTTGTGGTCGGACTGCTTGGCTCACGCGGTCGCTGCAGTTGCTCCGGCAGTATGATGTCCGCACAGGCGCTAACAGTTGGCAGCTCTTCGGCCAAGATGCGCTGGCGTATGAAGGTACGATGCAGTGGTGGCATATCACGCATATCGTAGGGTATTACAAACATGCGCACCACTGTACCCATGGGATTGAGTAGCGTAGCCTGCACCGTGCCACAGCGTGGCACCGAGTAACCTTTTCTGGGCAAACGTATTTCACACTGTTGCGAGTGAATGGAGCAGTATTAGCATGAAATAGGATTATTGGTTCAACAAGTGTTACTTACCAGATACGGCGTGCTTAGCGTTTCGCCGTGCAGCTCATAGAAGTAGGCTGAAGCCGGTATGGTCAGCTGGGTGGGACAGAAACCACCTGAGGCGCCCAGCTGCAGTCGAAATCCAGCTACCTCAACCTTGGGCAGCAGACGCTTCTGTAGCAAGGATTCCTCCAGGTTTCCTAGCAGTGGACGACCACCGAATTGTGTAGCTAGACGTGCCCGTGTCTTCAGTGGGGAACCAGCTGGACTGCACATGCCTGACTCCAGGTCTTCATCCGACAGCTGCTCATCGGAGCCCAAAGAACTGCGATCGGAACGGTCACTCAGATGACGCGAACGGCGCTTATAAAACGCCGCCTGCTTAGCAAAGCGTGGTGACACGGACAGAGCATGGGGCAGAGTGGGTGCCGAATAGGACTTCTGCACGCTCAGATTGCCGGACTCGGGTGGCGTCAACAGTGCTTGCGATTGCGATTGGCCATAGCTAAGGGAACTGGGCTCAAAGCTAAAGGCCAGCTGCTCGCTATCGATGCTTATTGGCGCAGAACAACTGCTGCTGTTGCGGTTGTTGTTGTTGCTGCAGAAGATGCTGGTGAGATTCACCTTGGGCAGCACCTTGCGTAGCAGTGGCGAGGGTATGGGCGCCGGCGTCTCTCTCTCCACCAGCTGTCCCAAGCTCAGACGCAGCGGCAGCGTGTGTGGTGATTGTACTTGCATCTGCTGCTGCTGCTGGTGGTGGTGCTGCTGCTGCTGATGCTGCCCTTGTTGATGCTCCTGCAGCTTGAGCGGCACCTGACTGTTGGGTGTCTTAAACTGCACCACGGCGCTCTTATCCTCTTTGGGCGACTGACAGCGCTCCTCTGCCCGCAACGAGCAGCGTTCTATGTGTGGTGTTAGCTGACTGGAGCTGCAGCTGGGCTGTTGGATTGAGAGTAGAGATTAAACTTTAAGTGTTACATTGAGCTTGAGGCTTATACACTTTACCTTTTCCATGGGCTCCTCTAACTGTGACTGCTGCTGCCGCTCTGCTGCTCTGTCTACCTTGGCCCGACCATTGCTAAAGTTGTGCTGCGTCTTTTGACGTTTGCACACCTGGCAGCCGGTTGCAGGTGCCGCCGGCTTGTGCTGATTATTGTTCTGCACTTTGAGATCATTAGCTAACCCCTTGACTGTTCCTAGCGCTGCTGTCTTGGGCATATTCCTACGATTCTTTGGCGTGCGCTGTATGGCCTGGAGCAGCAGCTCTGCCTTGTTACGCGGCGTGCCCACAATGAGATCACTGCTGCTTAGACTACAGCTGGATGTATCCTCCATATCCGAGCCGCTGGTATCGCCAGCATCGTCATGCCCGTCGTCTCCGTCTCCGTTCCCTAGCCTCTCATCGTCCGCATTGCAATTGAGGCAGAGTAATGTCTTCTCGCTGCCACATTGCTGGCAACTGCTCAACGCTGTCTGTGTGCCCGTTGAGATCATGGCAATGCGACGTGGTGGTGGTGCTGCGACTGAAGCTGCTGTTGCTAGTGTCGTCACCACGGACGTATGCGCCGCCTCTTCGTTACCTTCATCCATGGGTTCCATGTGCTCCAGCTGCTCGGAGGGTTTACGCTCGCGCTTCTTATCACGGCGCTGCATGCGTTTGCGATACTTTTGCAGCTGCCGCTCTCTATGCCCATCCAGCTCATCCCGACTGACATCCTCCTCACCAGCTGCTAGTGCTGTGAGGTCCTCGTTACCATTCCCATACTTATCACAGCTGCTCGGTGCGGTGGGCGTGCTGCCATTGGCAATGCGTGCTTCTAGGCCAGTGGGCGTGGCTGCGCACATGCCACCGCCTCCAGTGGGCGTACTGGCAGCTGGCAGATGTCGTGGCATGGCTGGCTTCACGGTCACCACATGTGGCAGACCGCCATTGAAACGTGGCAGACTCTTCACGCACACCGACACGCTAAAGTTCTCTGCTATGTTGACGTTTGGAAAATTATGCACATTCGCTTTGGCACCAAATCCGCCATCATTTCCAACACCACTACCAGTACCAGCACCACTAACATTCACATCATGTGGTCTTATCCTATAAAATATATTCAGACGTGGTCGACGAGCCGATGTTGTTGCTGCTCCCCCTCCCCCTCCCCCGCCGCCTGCAGCAGCTGCTGTATGCCCAGCCAGATCGCCAGCATTACTGGCTCCACCGCTGGCAAAGATGACACGCCCACTATCATAAACGGAGGAGTCACACTTCCTCAGTAGATCGCACCAGGCCACAATCTGCGAAAAGTACAGCTGGCTCCGAATGGCGCTGCACAGCGATGGCAATGTCATGGTGGGCGGTGGCACTCTGGAAGTAGGAAGAAAGCTTGTCATTAGGAAGATATTAAGAGCGGGCGAGGAACTTGATGAAGGAGACTTAGATTATCTTTGTTGAAGATTACTTTGAAGACAGTATTAGCTTACACCGGATTGGAACTCATTCTAAACTGTTCTACTGTCTGTACCGAACAGTATCAAAGGGTATACAGGGAAATCTCTCTTGAACGGACTGATATAGTACAGGGGAGGTGGGACTCTATTCTGTGTATACATATCTAGATATATAAGTGTTAATCGCCTTCCGCAGTTACCTATTTGGCAACTAATAGTCGAAGTGAGTGATATGGCACTCTAAGAACAGTATCTTTAGGATACATTCATGTATATAAACAGTAATGTTTTATATATACCTCTTGATCACATATAATAATTTTTACATATATCCGAGCAATCCCTATTAGTTCCATTTAAGCCAAGATTTCAGCAATCTATGGTATCGTATCTTAAAGATACTCTGACAACAACTCCCAGAAAAACCAGAAGAAAATTCCTAGTGTGGCCTTGGGTTAAGATACATTATGACATATTTATACACTCGTAGTACTCACATCCATATGTACACAGACTATACGCCATATGAAGTGTTAATCGCGCAGGGAATGCCATTGTTCAGTTGCCTAATGGCCAGTTGACATAATTACTAAGTTTTAATGAGAGAACTAGACGCCTCAGGAAATAATAACTGCAAGCGATTAAAGTAAATAAGTATCTGTCTAACACTAAATTACTATTGCTATGACTATAAATTATAGCACTTTGGCGTAAAGAAAAACTTTAAGATTGATTCAAAAGATTGAACTAAATACTAATGATAATTGAGCATAAAGATAAACAGTAAGAATCTACGAATATATTACTATAACTCATATTGACTAAAGATTTTGATTGATTGATTGATTGAATAACTGAATTATATATAACTTTCTTTTTCCTTCTTTCTAGACTGATGACTGAGTGATTGTTATCATTAGTAAGCCTCTTAATATATCTTCGTTTCAATAAGCTTTATTTATGCTTGCTTCACTGACAATTAATGATAATCATTCGATTGATGTTGTGAATGCGAGCATGCCTCTTTATAGTACTTTTGCATTGTAAATATCGCTAAGAATTCATTGCAAGGTAACTGACTTCATTGATTATTGATTGATTACACTAATATTACCTCATTAGCTGATTTGATTGATACGAGTTTTATATACCTGTAGTTGTGATTTGTTGGTGATTGATTGTTTGATCAGGTATTCATTGTTGGTTTGAGGATGGATACAGACTTACTACTTGATTGAAAATCGATTGAAAAGGGCTACATATTAAAATTCGATTGAAAGGCTTCATGTGCCTCTATAACTATGATTGATTGTCGACTGCTTGATAGAACATTGATTGTTGGTTTTCTGATGGATACAATGTCATTAATTGAATAGAATGTTATTGATATTGATTGATTTTTGGTGATTGATGGTGATTGATCGATCAAGAGTTACGTGATTTCCGATTGATTTCATGATTGAAAACTACAATAATTGACGTTTGATTGATTAAACTTACTTCTCCTTGCCACAAATGATCCATTGCTCGAGCAAAATCTTATGACTAGCTGGCCCCAGATATACCTCAATGCAAACGGGCTCCCGACGAGCCAAAATGGCTTCCATCTTCAGGCAATGGGCACGCCAGCGGGAACACTAGAAGATGGATACTGGAGCTTAGCAACTGAGAGCATTCAACGAGAGATGTGATGATACTTACAGTTATATTTACGTAAGACATATCACAGAAATGCTCCTCAGCGTCGGTAGAGTCGCCCTTGGCGAGACCCATCTTTCTGAGGAACTGATCACAGTGTGGCCCATGCTTGGGCCTTGTGGCGCAGCTGGCATTGTTGTGTCCAGCTGTGTCGCTAATGGCAGTGGCTGTTGATGTGGCTGCTGCTGCTGCTGCTCCTAATGCTACTCCAATTTCATATCCTCCAACTGCTCCTCCACCGCCTCCTAAGCCACTTATTCCTCCACCTACTCCAATTCGCGCTCCATTACTGCTCCGACTGCAGCTATAGTCCAGACTAAGACTAGCGGCACTTACTGCTGTTGCCGTCTGTAAAGCCGTGCTGCCGGGCGAGCCAAAGGCCAATGCAAGACCCAGAGGTCGCGTCTCGGTGGGCACAGCTGGTCCACCACGCAGACATGTGGTGGCCAGCGATTGCAGCGAGTGTAGTATATTATCCGAGCCAGGTGAACTGGCTGCACTCGAGTTGCTATTGCTGTTGCTGCCAATCAATGGGTCGCCTGGACCAGGCACGCGATTCAGCGTGACACGACGCACAATCTCAAAGTCACCACGATCCGCATTCAGGTCATTGATGGCCAGCGACACCAGCTCTGGCTCAGTGCTCATGCTCTGTGCCGCCGGCGACACCTGACGCAGCTGACAGAGCTTCTCTGTCCAGCGCTGATGTGTGGCACTGTTGGCATTGCTGCTACTCCCACTCAATCCGTAGCTGGCACGTGGTGTGCCACTGGTCAAGGCATAGGGATTCGTTGTAATGTTGATGGCTGCACGCGATGTGGATGGCCGTGGCGAAAGGCGACCACTGCCACCTGACAGTGGCAACACGCCCAGCGGCTGCTGCTGCTGCTGCGACTGCGACTGCGACTGTTGGTACTCATCGTCAGCTATTGGTCTGCCCTCCAGTATGAGTGATGCCAGACCCAGCACAATGGAGCTATAGTTGCTCTGCGGTGATGTCGCTGCAATTGTTGCTGCTGCCCCGCCGCCGCCAACAACAACCACAGCTGCTCCATTCTGTGCCAAGCCAGCCGCTGGCGGTGAGTTCGTTACGCTTGTGGGTATCATCTGGTGGTTGGTCGTTTCCTGCCCTCCTCTCTCCCAATCTCTCCTTCTCTTAACAAAATTCCAACTGCGGCTTCTGCTGCTGCTACTCCCTGTTCCTCCTCTACTTGTAGATGTTGTTATCGTCCTCTCACACCTGCACCAGAAGTACGCTGTAAAATGAAAACAAATAGATAGATAACTGTTAGTAATATGCAATACTATGAATACTATGAATGTGAATGAATGTCTCGAATGGTGATGTTAAAGCCACTACTAGTTACATATTAAAGTCAGTAGAATGGATTGTTTTCATCTGCTGGCATTGAGCAACTGCTGCTTGAATGTCAGCAGCGGTAAGTAGGTTGGGTCAACTGAGGCACCCTGTATGCCCATTGAATTATGCGCTGAAGGTCTCAAGAACATTCAATTGATGTGTGTACACATACCGACATATGTACATACATATGTACTACATCTAAACTTATGTAATAGTGACACCATTTGCTTTGGCCTACATCCTGTGCCTTACATGTTGTACATACATATGTACGTACATACATCTTTATGAACATATGTATGCTCTAGCGACACACTGACACGGCCTTTATGTGGCCCCAAAAAAAGCGAAAAGCTAGCGAAAACCAGGTCGTTACTTAATCAGGCAGCTGTTGCCATGTCAGAGTGTCAGAACGATAGAGGGCGGGGCGGGGGCAGGCTCACGGCTCACGGCACACTTGAGCAATGCATTTTGGCGTTGCAACAAATGTTGCTAAGGCTGTGACGTCATTGGACAGAACAAAGCCAAGCTAGGCGCAACATGTAATTGTTTTTCCATTTACTGCATTTTAGTCGAAGGTCAGTGCAAAACTGATATTGCTTTTGCAAAAAAGTTCTAGAGTCGCACACACACATGCACACACACACACACACCACTGCCATACTCATAAACAGCTGTTTCAAGCAAGTGTTGCTAGCAACATGAGTAGCAACATGTTGCCAACAGTCAGAGAGCCACAGCAATGCGCCTTCTCTCATGTGAGAGAGCACACACTCTCTCTCTCTCTCTCTCTCTGACGCTCTGCTTGTAAACATGTTTGTCTTTAGTTTTGCGTTTTGCTTTTGTTTTTGCGTTTCTTCTTGACCTGCATACACAATATATAACTAGCGCGCGAGACACAGCCAGTGTATACATACAGTGTATATGTATGCTTATATATAAAGAGGAAGAGAGGCGCTGAGCATGCCTGCGCTCAATTGAATGTGTGTGTGTGTGTGTGCTGTTAGAAAACATATGATTTTTGTGTTGGCTGCTCGCAATCAGTTGGTAATGTTTGCTCACACTCGTGTGTGTGTGCGAGTGTGTGTGTGAGTGTGTGCGAGCTGTTTTGTTTATGGTCGCTCGCAGATACAAATACACTTGGCCCACAATAGACAAGCATTCACACACACACACCACAGCGAAAACAGCTTGTACGAAAATGAGGGCAAGCGAATGGAACGTAACAGCAATAATAACCACAACAACAACAACAACAACAATAACTGTGGTAGCGGAGTTTAATAATATTTTTTTGATTACATTATCGCGTTCTTTCGCTTTTATTTATTTGCATATTTTTATGCATATCTAACACACTTGTATGTATGTAGGTATGTATGTATGTATGTATTAATGTTTATTTGTCTATTTAGCAGCAGGAAAACTGCAGAAGATTTGGCTGCGATTAACAAAAGCAAAAGCGAAGCAACAATGGAACGGGGCACAGTCAGAGAAAGCAACAGTGGAAATTAATGTAGATATGTATGTATGTATACATATACATATTTATACCATTGCATACACACAGTCTTAGTAGTTCAAATGAACGGTATTTTGGCAAGCCCGCTAACAACATAATCAATTGCAATTTGTTGCTGTTTTTTTCTTTTTGCTTTGTTTATGGTGAACTAATTTAATTTTTGCTTTGGTCGCTCTGTCCTTGGCATGCTTTTGATTTTGCAATAATTGTTTGGGTGTGTGTGTGTGTGTGAGAGTGTGTATATATGTATTGTTTCTGCTTGATGCGTTCTGCTCATTATTCACTGCATTCATTTTGCCTTTGCATTGATTTGATTACCGGGCTGCATAAAAGGCTAACGACGGCCTTTCATATTGTGCATGCCATTATGTACATACATATGTACATACATATGTAGCTGTGTGTGTGCGAGTGTGTGTATTGCCGTTATGCAAATAAAGTAGGGAAAGAAAACAATACAAATTGTTGATGTTGTGGTTTTTATTATTGCTGTGGGCCACAGCGAAAGGCAGTAGCTGCAATTAGTATACAAGTGCCACCGCTAGATGGCGCTGCCAAAGGCTAAAGCAAGCCAGTTAACAATTTAGCGGCTATGCTGCCAGATATGGCTTTAAAATGTTAAATATGCGAAATTTTCTTTTCAACTAAATTTTTTCCTTAATATAATAAATTCAAACAATTAAGTAATTAATTAATCACTCAAATCACTAAACATTTTAAACAATAAAATAATAATCATTAAATAATAATAAACTACAATTGCCTTTGCAGCTTCAGTTGAAGATAGAAGAAACAATCTCCATTAACTCAACGTAAAGACAAAGATTTTGGCAAAAAGGATGAATATTCGAATCTCTGTCCGTAGTTTAATGCATCTTTTGCTTTTACATTGATTTAAATATAAACTTTTATATTTACATAAAATTACACATACCTTTACAATGGTGGATAAAACTGTTTATTAGACCCCGTACTTTAAAGAAGTACAAAAGGGTCTATTAAGTTTGTGCAACTCAGAAATGTACATATGTAACAGGCAGAAGGAGGCGTGGCAGACCTCACTAGGTATATATATTCTTGATCAGGACGGCGTGCTGAGTCGATATAGCCATGTCCGTCTGTCCGTCCGTTCGTATGAACACCGAGATCTCGGAAACTATAAGAGCTAGAGACTCAATTCTTTTTTGTTTTGTTCGTGTATTACATAGGCAGGTCAAGTTTATGTTTTTAACTTGATATCTCATCCCCCTCCCCATCAAATTTGCAAAAATGTTCTTAGCATGTACAGTTTTAGAGTCACTGGATTCCTTCTTTGCATGAATAAAGCATTAGGTGCTCTGAATGTTTGGTGCGATTTGCAGCCAAACCGGAAAATAAACACTGGAGATATTGGACAATCAATATTCTGTAGTAGGCATTTGGCTTTGTGTGTATACGTGTATGTGTATATGTATAAGTGCATGTGTATGTGAGTATGAACATATATGCAGCTGCTGTTATCGACGCCCAGGACAAATCAAAGTACAGGAGCTCCTACTGTCGGTTGCATCCGACTGTAGCTTTTCGAGTTTTTTTTCGTATTGAAAACGTAAAAGAGTTTTGCAACAAGCTAAAAAAAAAACTAAATAAGAAACAAGTTCCGCCGCTTGGCAGCGCCTCTCACTCAGTTGCTGCCACGTCTGCTGCTGCTGCAGTTTTTGTTTGCTTTGCCATTTGATTATGAAATGGCGTCGCAGCTGACGCTGTGGGCTTGTTGCTAGCGCACACGTGAGGCCCAGCTAGATGGTATTGAAACATACATACATACATAACTTTAAGGCATGTCATATAACGTTAACACACACACACACACACACGTGCGTCATCCCTCTTTGTGTGTGTGTGTGTGTGTGTTAATTTAATTCTCAGTCTGCCTTAGCCACAGCTAAGAAATGTGTCATACCCCAAGCGGAAGTGTGCTACAGTCATAAGACACAGCTGACTTTACATCGCGTGTTACATCATGCAAAACATTCAATTATATTAATTTTACACACAGCCCCATCTGTCTCTCTCTTCTCCCCTCTCTCTCTATCTGCCTTTGCAGATGACTTTGATTAGACAATAGAGCTTTTCAAATCGCTGTTGACCTCGTTGTCGACCTTACAAAATGCCCATATAACAAAAGTACCTATGCCATGTATTTCCTATGAGGGTCCATGTATATACATATGTACATACATACATATCTATGTATAGGCCGCCCCCTTTGCCCTCTCTTCGATTCTCTTGCCACAGCAACAGAAAAAGGGCCGCACCTCTCTTTGAATGCGGGTTCGCTCTGTCAGCAACAAGAGGCCACTCGATAAGGCGTTACAAAGTCTAAGCGAATGTTACATATTTAGATATATGTACATACGTAACATGTACATACATATTTTACAGACTGAAGTCGTACAATTTAACATTGTGGCGCATTTGGAACGGTATGTTGCCATAACTCAAGGTTTTCTATCAAATTAATGACAGCAAATAAATGCACTGTGGCACTGCTCGAATATTAGATACCCTGTACCCTTCAGTTGGTTCGAACTTGGTCGCTGTTTGTGATTCATATTGCTCAGTAATATAGTTATAGTTCTAGTGTATACTTCGTTCGATTGCCATTCATTATCAACCACTCTAGAGACATTTTTTTAGACCCTGTACTTTAAAAAAGTACAAAAGGGTCTAACTACCACAAAGATACAAACTTGTGCTTTAACATACAATGAACATATAGCAATCTTAATCTGTGCTGTGAATTGTGGCAGAATCGGATAATAAACACCGGAGATATTCGAGATTCAACAGGGTCTGTCGGTTGCATCCGACTGTAGCTTTCCGAGTTTTTAAAGTTATAATAAATATAAACTTTAAAAAAGTACAAAAGTGAGTATGTGGTTATTGTTTGTATTGGCTCGTATATTTGTATGTATAATTGTATGTGTGTATGTATACACACATATGCATATATGTATGAGTATGTGTGTATTTACATATATGCTGCTGCTCTTATCGACGCCCGGGCAAATCAAAGTACAAGGTCTCCTACTGTCGGTTGCTTCCGACTGTAGCTTTCCCTGCTTTTTATGAATAATTTATTTATACTTTGTGGTTTCCTCCAAATGCATAGTTAAACTTTTACTCACCTTTTCAGACTGTGTTAATAATAATCCATTATTTTTTCTTTGTTTCTGCAATTACAAAAAACAGAAAAAAGTCTGAGATTAATTGCAATTTAGTGGCAGTTACTTAAGCTAACGTACATACATATATGAGTAAATTTGTATGTATTCACGTGATTCTTATACACAGACTATGTGCCCAATATATTATATTATTGTTCCAGTCGATTTCTATTCTCATAGCTAATTATGTGTGCTCATTCAATTGAGCAATAGATAAAAGTTAACATTGAAGCACCCTGTATTTTTTACAGCACAAAGAGTTACATGGGCTTCGCTCTCACACTCTCGCTCCGTGCAACTCTGCCTGCTTCTCCCCTCCAGCAAACACACTCACACACTGACAACAGTGTTGCTCGCTCACATGTGCGCAGTAAACGAAAAAAAAGCAAAACAAAACCACACGATTAAATTTGTAAACAAACGCAAGGCAGTACACCCCCTCCCCTCCTGCTCGCTCTCTGGCTCTTGCTGTTTCTCTTTCTCTTTGCTGTTGTTTATGTCTGTAACGTGAGCACGTGAGCTTGTCTCGCTTCCACGAGTGAGTGGAGAAGGGGGAGAGCATACTGCTCTCTGCCTTGGGACAAAGAGAGGCACCGTAACAGGACAACGAGACGCAATCACTTACAAGTGTGTGATTGTGAATGCGTGTGTGTGTGTGTGTAGATTTTATTTTTAGCCAAAAACAAATTCAGTTGCTTTGCAAATCGAGAGCAGAACTCACACTTTCAGCACACTCTGAGTTGAGGACGAGCAGAAAAGCAAATGACCGAGCGAAGCAGGCCAAAGAAGAAGACGAAGAAGCCAATGTCTCCTGCGCTTTTATTTTTGTTTCCTTTCGTTTTGACTGGTTTTCTTTTGTGCATATCTTTTACTTTAATTTATGTATTCGCTTCGTTTTCATTCAGTTATGGCAACAATTTAACATTCTCCATCACACGCACACACATACAAACGTTCATTTACATTTACCAACTGCGCACATCTAGAGTTACATGTGACAGCGCAACAGCGACGTCAACGTCAACGCCAACTGCGACGCAACGCATTCTTTGCTTTTGCTTTTCGTTTCTTTCTCTGTTTTATCGGGAATTTTTACAGTTTTATTTCCCTAAATAAATGAGGTACGAAAATTGGCCCCAAAACAGCAGCAAAGCGAAAGCAAAACAAATTTATGTAGTTTTTATTGTACATACAAATATATTTATATATGTATGTATATGCAATGACTGTTGAATGTACATATGTATGTGTTAGAGTGTACACACATATACTTAATAGTGTTGGGGTACATAAGATAACAACAGCTGTTTGCTGTCTGTTTCTGTTCCTCTTTCTGCTTTTATTTTGAGACTCGGCATTTTAGCGATTTGTCCATTTTTGGGCATTTGTCTTATCTAAGCGTGTACTTACTTATATATTAATGTACATACATATATATTTACATAACATATGTACTTAACTATTCAGTCAGGAAGTATGCATGACAATTCATCAATGAATAATAATAATAAATTCTTTGTGAATTACTATAGTGAATTAAGTTAAGAACTCGTCTGGGAATTTTGGAATGAATTTCCTTCAGGAATCCTGGTAGGTATAGTCATGCGGAGTACGCGGTCCGCGATGCTACAAATTCGCCGTGTTCGCCGTAATTTGCCTCAGAGTTAGTGCTGCAAAAACACCGAGGTTTGGGACTATCGATGTTTTCGATGTTTTGACATTTCGATGTTTTGAGAAAAAACATCGATATTATCGATGTTTAAAATACAGTGATTTAGTTTTTTAATTTGTTCGGCTTTTATGTTTATTTTTAACAGCTTTTTTTTAGTACATAATAAAACAAAAATTCAATTTAATTCTCTTAAAACTATACAACAAAATTAAAATATTTGCCTCCAAGGTTGAGTTGGTAGTGATGACTCGGAAGTCATTACTCAGAAAAACATCGATAGTCGAAAAAAACATCGATATATCGAACAAATTTCAAAACATCGATACTATTGATGGTGCTTCGATGTTTTTGCAGCACTACTCAGGGTTAAAAAATGCATCACTGATTCATGGATGAGTCGGACCAGAAATCATTAGGAATATATTGGGTATAGTTCTATCCAGTATCCAACATCAAAGGTAAACTGATCTCAATATGTTTAATAGATTTACCACTAACGTCTCCACCTTACTTGTCTATAGCTTTGTAACCTTGGTTTTATAGCTGCTACTTAACATATGTATGTACATTGGTATTAGAGGTGAAGAACTATCGATGGCACTATCGACACTATCGATGGTTTAAAATAAACTATCGTCGACTATCGATAGTGGGCGCCATCGATATCCACCTCTAATTGGTATGTATGAATGTATAACTGTTGTTAGTGTTGCGCAAACGAGCGCCGCTCGCTGCTCTATTCAGAGTTCTTATCGTGCTGCTGCTAACTGCGGCTCTCACTGCCAACGACTTGGCTCACACCTGTGCTTACAGCTGATTGTGACACGAGTTGGCAGCGCCGCTCCCCGAAATCGTTGACAGCTTGATAAACGATCCACGTTTACACGTGTGTGTGTGTGTGTGTGTGTGAGGCCAAGCAACAACAGCTTTTACGCCACAATTAGAGAATGTGTGTCAATTATATTACAGCAAAAAAATATACATATACATACACACATACTTGAAAAGCAAGTATTTTCCTGACTTCGCACACACACACACATACATACATACATGCTAGACGAGGGAGTGGAGCGATTTCAATTGCTCTTTCTATGTATGTATTCTCTCGTTTGTTTTATTTTGTGTTATACAAGCGCAACACTGAAGGGGGCGTCGAATAGTCTCCCAGCGTGGTTAGCTGTGTGTGTGTGTGTGTATCTGAGCGATCTGCAATTATTCAACTTTGACGTTGACTGGCAAAGCTTACTCACTGCCTGCCTGTGTGTCACTCTCGAGAGAGGCAGATGAATGTCTGTGTGTGTGTGTGGGTGTGCAAGCTTATAAGCTCTAGCAGCAATTACGCTGTTGTTGCTGTGCCAAAAGGCATTACGTCACCAACACATGCGCAACGCACAGCTGAGTGGCCACAGCGACGTCATACACACACTCACACGTACATATATACATACATATACATACTTATATATACACAGAGAGTTGTAAATACAAACCTTTATTCGCAATTCGTGCACTTTCTCAAGAGTTCTCAATACTCGTATATATTATCACTTAGTTTTGAATTTGGCCCAGCATTTTCAACAGTTCAACAGTATCTTTAGTGTAATTCATCAGTTTTAACTCTTCACAGTGGTGGGTGATGTTGTTTTCTGTCGCCTCTGGGATACTTGTTGGTGTTGTCGCTGTGTTGTCGCTTGTGTTTTCTGTTTCGTTTTAGTTCTCAGCGGCTGACAACGACAGCAGCATACCGAATGTGAACGTAGCATTTGAATTTTCAACGGTTTTGCGTTGCGTTTTCAACGTGAATTGAGTCAAATCGAATCGAATGAATCGTACTGAATCGACGAACAGTTCGCTTCACGCATACACAGATATACAGCGTGTATCAAACAGTACAAACACCCAACACACTCTCTCTTCTCTCTCCGCACTTTGTCTGCTATTCACTCCGCACGAAACACGAGTGTAAAAGGAAAACAAACGTCAGCAGGCAGGCAGCAAGCAGGCAACAACAACTGCGCGAGTTGGCACTAACTTTGCACTGTGAGCAGCGACTGACGAAACGCAAAAGCAGAAATAACGAAATAAAAGAAATTTGTTTTTAAACTTGTTCACTGCTTAGACACAGATATTTATGTATATCTCTTGCACTTTTGCTGTGCACACACACACACACACACACACCGTTTTCAACTTCACTCTTGCTGTGCTTCTTCTGCTCTGTGCTGTTTCTCTCGCCGCGAGGAGGTTGTTGATGTTGTCGCTTGCGCTGTCGCTGCTTGAATGAACATACGCGCTGCCAGCAACTTTCTAAAACAGCTGAGCGAGCCTCAGCCTCAGCCACACGACAGCAGCAGCAGCAGCAGCGAAACACACGCCAGATAAATACATGCGCTTGTACATACGCTGTCTATGTACAAGGCGAACGTGGCTTATGTACTGGTGTGTTATGTATGGAAACTACGTCGTACATTTATTTATGTGCAGCTGTAGCTGTAGCTAGTTTTGGCATGGCCTTACATAGGGGAAGCAACACATTGCCAGCAACACATGTTGCTAACGCTTGGCAACAATGTTGCGCTGCGCAGCGCATGTATACAGAAATCATATGGCGAGTACGTATGCAAATACATACATACATACATACACACGTTTGGTACGTTTGAGAGCGAACGAAAACAAATGTACACATGTACATATGTATGTATGCTTGACAAGTAAATAACAAATATGAATATAAGCATGTATGTGTGTATTTATGTATATGAATACAGTTTGCTGTTGTTGTTGCTATAGTTGTTGTTGCTGTCCGTGATAGCGTTTCAATAACAAAAGCAAACCGTGCAGACAAAGCTACACACATACGTACATATGTATGTATACACACACGCACATAGCGAACTCGTTTCCATATGTTTGATGGTTACTGCTGCTGCTGCTGTGCTGCGTCAAGTCGTTAAGTGCTGATGTTCTTTTGCTTTATGTACTTATTATACATACATACATACATACATACAACTGTATATGGGTATTCGAGACTCTGAGCATGCGTCTGTGTGTACTTATTAACTCAGTTGCTTTGCCAAGTAAATGAACGCATGCGCCGCTGTCTGCTGCTAGAACAGGAGCAGATTTATGCATGCCTTATCAGCAACACCCGCACTTGCATACATACATACATATGTACATACATATTTCCTTGTGCACTGATATGATTTGACTGGATTTTCAATGCGACCAGCATACAGTCACAGTCAGAGTCGCAGAAATACAATCACTTGTCAGCGCAACAATCTTTAATGACCCAAGGAACGAGGACAACGACAGCAGCAGCAGCAGCAGCAACAGCAACAGTGGCAGCGACAACAAAGACTTTGCCCCGCAGACAAAGAAAAACGCTACGGCGTCTTCTTAGTGTCTGGTTCTGGTCTGGTTTGGTCTGTTCTGCTCACACACTTATATAAATGTCTGCATATACACATGCATACATACATATGTACATACGTGTGTGCATGTGTATTTGTTGTGTCTGTCTGTGCTGTGCGAAAACAGGAAAGAAAAGAAATTGTTGAACCCTTGAATTTGGGATTAGTCTGACGCATACACACACTCTCCAACTCATTTCAGGACGAGTCATAAACTTTGGGATATGGAATTTACCTTTGTCTCTAATACATAGTATTTCATTAGATACAATACCATATATGCAATGTAAATACTATGTGCATATGTACGTATCTCAAACCAAACCAGTTACATGCAGTTTTATTCTTTCGAAACATCCTATAAAATGTTCATTTCAAAGTGCAATAAACTAGTTTGAATATTGATTTCAAAATTATTGCGCCAATGGGCTTAGATGCAAGCACTCTTTTTAGACCCTGTACTTTAAAAAAGGACAAAAGGGTCTATTAAGCTAGTGCAACTCTGAAATGTATGTAACAAGTCGAAAGAGGCGTGACAGACCCTGCGAAAAACCACCACAGCCCCAATTATAAAAATACAAACTTGTGCTTCAGCATACAAATGGTAACCTTCATCAGTGCTGTGAATTGTAGCTCAATCGGATAATAAACACCGGAGATTTTAAATTTTCTGTACTAGGCAAGGGGGAGCAGCGAGTGTGTATGCGTAGTTCCGTTTGCTATCAAATATGTTCAGTACGTGTTCAAGTTATTTACATTATACGCTGAGATACACATGTATATACGCATACATATGTATGTATGCAATAATAATAAAAAATAATCTTCCTCACTTCAAATATGCTGATGAAAGTCAAGACATATCATTATTACTGTTAATAATAACAACAATGTATTAGGGAGGCCGAAAATGCTAAATATCTCAACCTTCCTAAAGAAGGAGAGTAACTCTTTTGATGGATTCTGTATCTGTGAGGTTGTCAAGCACTCACCACGTAGATACTTTTCCCACTACTGTAACTTTAGTTTGAATGTTTAAATGTAAGAACGAGATAAGTTTATGAACGAGATACATTTAAATATCTTACATATTAAAGTAGAAGAATTACATATACATTATTATTAGATTAGAAATTTAAGTACCCCGATCGAAAGAGATCTATTGTGTCTTCTACAGAACCGAGAGTTCCTCCGTCAGCCCGATGTCTCCCACAAACTCAATTACCCTCCCAGGGCTGAGGCTTACTGTCTCCGCGATGACGTGGTAGTGTTTCCCCATTCTGTGATGTCTTCTGCTAGCTGAAGGACCACATGCTGTAAGGATATGAGTAGAGGTGTCGACCTTTTCAGTGCAGAACCTACAAATGTCGATACGGACAATACCTAGCACTTTGGTGTCCTGTCTAAGGATAAGTGAGCTGCTCTCTCACAGCCTATTTTCGACTCATCCTTCACATCGTGTAATTTCGACAAGATTTGCGAAGAAAAACGGAAACGAATGATTCACGACGCAAATGCTTGATCGTGCAAATACGGACTTAGTATAGCTAGTGTCTATATATTTGAGGGTAATGTATTGAACTAAACGTTAGTGTTAAGTGAGTACAATTATAAACCTAATTTCTCATAGTCATGATTAATATAGTACTCAGTTTTTAAACGTTTATAGAGAAAGGGAAATAGTTCTAACGTAACAAATTGAGTCCGAGCTGAACAATTACTCCGCACCTTACATAATATTCAAGCAAACAGTCATTATTTCCACTTACTTTCCCAGGTATTTTCCAGATATATTACACATACAGATAAATGTCTATTAATTTGGTATTTCATGATATGTCTGTTTGAAGTTCCCCAAGCTGAACTTGTTTGCTTTGTTACAGAGTGAAGTTCCAAGGGTCAGACTTGAACTTATCGCGGGTTCTATCGATAGATAACAGTCTATAGGGCAAATATTGACGGGGTCTGTAGGTAGTTTTCCTTTTATCTCACTTACTTAAGAGTACAAACAATAATAAAACGTGTTTCAACTAAAGCAGGTAGTTCGTTTCCGAAAATTTTCCACTCTTCAAGAAAAAAAAAACCCAAAAATAAAACACCTTGAATCAACGGTAAAAGTCGCTGTTGCTAGACCAAAAAGGTGCGTCGCATATTTCACAGTTTCTCAAACAGTTGACGGAAAGTGGTCAACGCTGATGACTGAGAAGCCCAAGGCGAGGAGAGGAAAGGCAGAATGAAAAAACCAAGGAAGAGAGCGCGCTAAAGATGAAGTCACAAAAGAGCTGAAACATATGACTGAAATCAGTTTGGCTTACATCCAATTAAAAGCTTTCGACGTTCAACTTTAATTAAGCGGAATTGTCTATAGTCTGTGTACTATACTTGTACAACCTCAATAGACACTGCGACTATATAATACCCTATAGATCATAGCATTTTTATAGATTTTTAGTTTGAACTCTTGAACATAAACAAAGTATATACAAGAAAAATTCTAAAGAAAAAATTACTCTGGGATGAAATTATAAGAAAGGCCTTTCAAAAGATTGAAATAAACCTAACTGAAAAAAATTAAATACAAAGAAATTTCCTCCCTTTCAACAATAATTCAAAAAGTATTTAAATCAGAATATATAAACAAATTAAATTAAATGAAAATATTAAATCAAATTTACTTCTGGGAAATACAAAAATATAAAGTACAAATTTAGTAAAGTAAACTACAACATAATTTGTTCTTCCTTTCAGCAGTAATGTTTAAATTATATATATTTTAAATTAAAATATATTTTTGCGCTTTAATTATTTCAAAATTTGTGGAAAATGAATTTAAACGAATTTTGAGGTTTTACGATTATTCAATTTGTGCTTAATATTATTTTAATATATTTTTGAAATAATTCAAAATTTGCTTAAACTCGTTAAAGAACTAACGAATTTTAATTTGAATAAAATTTAACTTGAAATAAAAATAAGAAAAATATAATAAAAATATTCATTTATTTTAATTAATTTTTGTTTTTTACTCATGCTAACAAGAACTTAATTGTTTTTTTTTTTTTTAATTAATTTAATTTAGGAAAAACGCAATTAGCCCTATCGGAATAGAAAAACATCGATGGTCTCAAATCCGGTAGTTTCAAATCTCATGGTATATACATATCATACACAGTATTTTAGAGTGTTTCCCTTTATTTAATCAATCGAAAAACATGATATACCACAGCTTGCGAGATCAGTTGACTTTACCTTATATACAGACCGACAAGTACCACTGTAGATACATAGCAAACATACGTACATAGCATATGAATATCAATACATACACATGACTTTTTTCGTTTTTGTTAATTGCTTATTTTCCACTAACATTAATGGGCACACACACTGTTGTTGTTCTTGTTGCTGTGAGTCTGTGTCACTCTCTCTCTCTCTCTCTCTGTATCGCTCTCTCTGTCTCGCTGTCTGTGTGGGGGGCCCATGCCAAAAATGTTGCAAGCCTACGCTCTTCGGCTCTCTGGAGCAACCTCTTGCGCTCTCAGTGAGGTGAGTAGAGAGAGGTGTTGATAAAAAGGGCAAGCGCTTCTGTGCTATGCACGTGTGTGTTGTGTGTGAGTGTGAGTGTGTGTGTTTATATAGTTGTATGTGCGCAGTTGTTTTTAATTGCTGCGATCAGCTGTTTCCATAATCAAACGGTTAAAAACCTTACGAAAGCAGCCACATAACAACGATAATAATAGATACTATTAACAATGAAAGCAACAGCAGCTCTGGCCATAATTACAAATATACAAACATACATACTATATATGTATATATAAACAATGCCACTTCAGTAACTGAAGAGTGTAGCAACTTTGTTGCTGCTATAAATGTATCTATGTACGAGTGCTCATATGTATGTATGTACATATGTACGTAGCTCTCTTGCGTGTGTGGGTGACTTTATTTACCATAACTTATAAATTACATCGCGCTTACTTTTGTTATGGTCCGCACGTTTCTATAAATGTGAAATTGTGTAGAACGCAATTGTTGGAAATGTCGTATGTAAGTGTACATATGTACTATGTATGCATGTGTAAGTGTGTGTGTGTACGCCCGTTGGATTGATGCTTGGTATTGAATTGATTACGAGCAAATATAGACGCTTGGCAGACGTTGGTTACACAAGACAAAACTGATATACACAGAATGTATGTGAAATGTACAAATGTAGCATAGTACGTATGTTTGTACTTGTGTAAATGTTGGGCCTAATGCATATGTAATTCTATGTACATATGTAGTCAAGTGGCTCTGGTCTGGTCACTAGCTGCGCATCAAAAATAAACTAAAATGTCTCTATGACTGCTGTTGTACATATAAATACATACATACATACATACATGTATGTACATATTTCCGTGTGTCTTGCTCAAGTCGAAAGCACCCAACAGCTGTCAAAGCTCGCGGCAGAGTGTGAGTGTGTAAGAAGCCATTGCTGTCGAAAATAACACACACGCAGCCAGAAGCAAACGCAGTGGGTGGGGGTGGCAGTAAGAGTTCTTTTGCTTCTTTGTGGCTGCTACTTAGTGGGAGTTCATTTATCGATATCAGCCAAAGGCAAAGTCTAGTTATGCGCTCCATACAAGAACTGAACTGAGGTGTGTAACATCCTTTGATGCTGTTTTACAGAGAGTAATTTTCGGCTAAGCTGTTATTGAATTAGTCAAAGTAGGCGAAGTTTTATAATGTTGTGTGAAATTACATATACATACACACATTCATTATTGTACATAATATTCCAATGTATAAATATTGATGCCACTTCCTTAAACAAGTCGCCGTTTTTAGACCCTGTACTTTAAAAAGGTATAAAAGGGTCTATTAAGTTTGTGCAACTCAGAAATGTATGTAACAGACAGAAGGAGGCGTGGCAGACCCCCCAAAGTATATATATTCTTGATTTGGTATAGCCATGTCCGTCTGTCTGTCCGTCCGTCCGTATGAACACCGAGATCTCGGAAACTATAAGAGCTAGACACTCAATTCTTTTTTGTTTGGTTCGTGTATTACATAGGCAGGCCAAGTTTATGTTTTTAATTTGATAACTCATCCCCCTCTCCCTCAAATTTGCAAATATTTTCTTAGCATCTACAGTTTTAGAGTCATTGGATTCCTTCTTTGCATAAATAAAGCTTTAGGTGCTTTGAATGTTTAGTGCTATTTGCAGCCCAATCGGATAATAAACACCAGAGATATTGGACAAACAATTGTATGTACTGGGCATTTGGCAGGGGGAGGGGGAAGCCACAGTGTACGCAGCCACTATGGCGTATGCGTGATTTTTGATTGTGAGTATGAATGTCTGTATGAGTATTGGATATTGTTTGTATTTGCGCGTGTATTTGTATGTATAAGTGTATGTGAGTGTGTATACAGACATATGCATATACACTAGTCGGCATAATTATTTTGACGAAAAACAAATGGTGCAATTTTGTATGTAACTTTACAACGGTTTAATATAACTCAATGATTTTTTATTCTGTATTACTTAGTACTAATACAAACTTAAAAATAATGAATTCAACATTTTGTCTTATGAACTTCAAAAAATATAAGCTAAAGTAATTTTCATGTGGTGGCATAAGTATTTTGACAAGTACCTTTTAATATGAATAACAATGTTTAAGCTTAAAAAACTAAAGGCAAAAAAAGGAATTTAGTAAAATATATAATTTCCTTTAGTTTCTATAACTTTTTCCAGGCGTCGCGGTACTGAATCGATTAAATTTTGGATGGTCTCTGGAGATATCTCTTCCAAAAGGGAAGTGACCTCAGAAATGGTCTCCTCTCTGGTTTTATTCAACGATACTGTTTTTTTACGTTTCAAAAGAGACCAGACGTTTTCAATTATATTTAAATCTGGACTTTGAGGTGCCCAGTCCAAAGTGGTAACACCACTATCCTTCAGGAATGTGGTTATCATCTTGGCTATGTGGCATGGGTCGTTATCCTGTAGCAGGATAAAGGATTGTTCAATAAGCCTGCCTCCAGGAGTAAAGGCATTATCATTTAAAACCGATAAATATTGGTCTTGGTTCATAGAACCATTGACAGGAACGAAGTCACCCCGTTCATTATACGCCACACATGCCCAGAACATCACAGAGCCACCACCATGGGTTTTTTGCATAGAACCATTGGCGATCTTACAAAAAATTAATTTTTTGATGAATTGTACTCAAAGGAGCTTTCATCTGTCCATAGAACGCTTCTCCAAAACTCCTTTGGCTTATGGAGATGTTCCTTTGCGAAAGCCACTCTTTTAAGCTTGATTGCTTTTGCTATAAATGGACGTCCTTGGCTTTATAAGTCTTAAAATCACATTTTTTAATCGTCGACGGACTGTGCGCTCACTAATTGGGGTCTTGGCTGTCAAATTAAATTGATCTGCAGCAGATTGTGGCTTCAGAAAAACATTTTTTTTAAATTCCCGTACAAGGACTCGGTCGTCACTGGGCTCAGTTTTGCGCTTAGCACCTGATCGTGTTAAATTACGCATGTCATTATGCTTTTTAAACTTTTTAATTTTGTAGTGCACAGTTTGACGCGACACATAAAACTCATTGGCAATGTTTTTGACTGTCATTCCTGCTTTAAACTTTGCTACCATTGAAGATCTGGTAACCAAACTTAGCTCAGCCGTTTTACCCATGTCATTCAATAATTTTTAATTACCTTCTATTTTAATAACAACGTTTAATATTGATCAAAGTTAAAAACAAAAGTTGTTTGATTCTCGCGTACACAAAAATGTGAAAATATTTCCATACAGAGGCTGTCAAAATACTTATGCCTCGCAAAAAACCGTAGTCTGCATGCATTCTTATCTGCACAAAGAGAATGCAAAATGTAAACGAAATAAAATTTGGCATGTACATAGATAAAAATATATTCTTTGCTTTGCGCCTCATATTCGCACCTTTATTTGGCGATTTCAAGTACCGCTAAGTTCAAAAGTCAAAAAGAAGTTTCGTCAAAATATTTATGCCGACCAGTGTAATTTGATATTTGATTTGCATTGTAAAATGTATTCATTATTTGCGCCATAAAATATGTCATTCATACCAAATATTCAAAATATTCCAACATCACCTGGGGATTCACTAAAGTAATTTCGAGTCACATATAGCATGGGGAAGGGGTCAAATGAGGATGTGCCAAATAAGCCGAAAAAGTCCAATGGAATGCTGAGATTAAAACCTTATTACTTACAATTCAACTTAAATAAGTTTTTTACGAAATATGGCATGCATAATGTATGTATATAATTATATATATAAACTATAATGTATGCAGTTCATATACTGAAATTCGTGCAGTCAAATGACGCACTTGCATAGCCAAAAGTTGCTCATTTGCTCTCTTGGACCAAAGAAGACATTCAATCGCTTCACAGTTGTACAGTTCCGTGAGGAGTACAAATTCCCAGTGGGGCCTCAATGTCGAACGATGACTCCATGCCGTTTATTTTTGTAAATGCATAAGAAACAGCCATAATTATGACAACAAAAGCAATAGCTTAACAATAAATAATAATATACAAATACAGACATCTAAACAAAAGCAATATAGCCGCCAACGTGTTTAGAGAAATTGTGAGATTGAGTGTGAGTGAGTGTGAGTATGAGTGTGCGTGTTGTGTGACAATAAAAAATACAACTATAGTATAAATACAAATGAAACAAGAACGAAACGTAAATTCCATCAAAACAATGCACACGAATATCAATCAAAGCCAAATTGCCCAGGTCTGGCAACCCCTGCATCCACCCCATCCGCCCTCGTTCTTGTTATGGCAGGGTGCTGCTCATACTTTGTTGTCTCTCTGCCCTCCCTCTTTCCCCTCTTTCCTCGATTTCTACGCATTCTGCTAAGCTCTAACTGAATTTGGCGTCCATCAGCTGTCTACATTTTGGCTGGGTTCAATGGCTCGCTCGCCCGTTCTCCGACTCTCTCCCTCGCTCAGTGGCAACGCTGAAATGTTACGCTCTTTATTTTCTTCAGTGTTTTTTTCCCTTTTTTGTTTTTGCGCACACGTTGTCCAAAGTCATTCAACCCAAAAACAAATTCAAAAAACAACAACAAAACAAAAGCAAACAACGTAAAATAAAACGCAAAAGGAGGCAAGCGACGGCCGCGACGGCAACGGAACGGGAAACAGCAGCAGCAGTAGCAGCAGCAGCAGCAGCAACAGCAGCAACGGGGTCACTGTGCGCGCTCTCACTCTCCCACCCCTCGCAACAACAACATGGGGTAAAAATTTGAAAACATTGCGTAGCGTGGGACATCAAACAGTGGCGAAAGCTCTTCTTCTTGCGATACTTGTTGTTGGTCAGTGTGACCACACTCCCCAACCCCTCAGAAAGAACACTCACGACAACGACAAAAGCAACTCAAATGAATCGGGCAGGCCCAAATGTGAGTGACAATGCTCCATACAGGATGTGCTCAATTGAACACTCATTTGGAGCAAAGGGCAAATGATCACAGAGTAAATGAATAACTATCATTTACCATCTGCTGTTCTGTATGGCACACATGTGTTCCACGAGGTTACATTCTGTGATTGAATGATTTGCTTTATCGCATTTGCTACTTATTCTCCCAACGAGGTCCATATAGGACTCTTCAGGGGTTCGACGGCGTTAGGTTCGGTAAGGTTAAGCGGTAGCTAAGGAGTTATTCTCAGCTCACTTAGCCCAAAAGAAGCCCATACTACGTTTAAGACCAGCCTGAGGCTTTAATGAACCGTTTCAGATTCCATGGCTTTATTAGAGCAAGGTCTGTTAGTTGGTAGGCTCCCAGGCAGAAGAACCTGGTTCTACAGACAGGCAGGACAGGAATTAAACTAATGTAATGAAAATACAGCGAGTGTTCGTAAAATCAAAAAATCAGCGAAGCGCGGCTGTGCGTGGGAAAACAGTGCTGCCAAGCAAAGCGCACATGTGATAGGAATTATGAGTTTTGGGCACCACTGGTCGAAATTTAATCTTTCCTGTTTTGTCTGCTTCTATCATATTTATTCTTTTTATCATTTGAAACTTATATACGACCCTGAACAGTAGAGCTCATAGCCCCCACTACTCCACCAGCTGCCAGCTATCACCAAATTTTGAGACCGGACAATAAAATTTGATAAGACTTGGGGACGTTCAACTGTTATCTATACCGCATATAGGTCGAAAACACTCATGAATATGCACAAATTAAAGCGTTTGACAATAACAGCAAATTTTTAATACTCTATCGTGAAGTTTTGTGGTGCTTGTGCTTGTTAAAAGTAATATGAAAACTTGTCTATGAACCGATAAAGAACTAAACGAAAGAGATAAGATTAAACCGTATTCCAGAAATAATTTCTATTAATATAATTAATGAAATATATCTGGAAACCTCTTAAGAAAATTGCTTAAGGCAGCCTGAAGGCCTCAGTTTATCTGGCTACAGTGTTTAGGCGCGGGTTTGTTAATCAATTAACCAACTTTCGGGTCCTGAGTTCACAACTATATTTTAGTCAAAGTCCAAGCGGTTGATGAAACAAAGACAATGCCTGTACTTTAAAAAACTCGGAAAGCTACAGTCGGATTCAACCGACAGTAGAAGACCCTGTACTTTGATTTACCCTGGGCGTCGATAATAGCAGCAGCATATATGTATATACTCACATACACATATACATGCACATATACATACACACATACACTTATACATACAATTATTCGCTCAAATACAAACAATAACCAATACTCATACAGAAATTCATTCTCACAATCAAAAATCACGTATACGCCCTAGTGGCCGCATACGCTGCGGCTTCCCCACTCCCCTAGCCAAATGCCTAGTACTGAAAATTGTTGTCCAATATCTCCGGTGTTTATTATCCGATTGGGCTGCAACTCGCACCAAACATGCAAAGTAACTAAAGCTTTAATCCTCCAAAAAATTAATCCAGTGACTCTAAAACTGTATATACTAAGAACATTTTTGTAAATTTGAGGGGGAGGGGGATGAGATATCAAATTAAAAACATAAACTTGGCCTGCCTATGTAATACACGAACCAAACAAAAAAAAAATTACGTCTCTAGCTCTTATAGTTTCCGAGATCTCGGTGTTCATACAGACGGACAGACAGACGGACAGACGGACAGACGGACAGACAGACAGACGGACATGGCTAGATCGACTCAGCTCGTCGTCCTGATCAAGAATATATATACTTTGTAGGGTCTGCCACGCCTCCTTCTGCCTGTTACACACAAATGTCATTTGCACAAACTTAATAGACCCTTTTGTACTTTTTTAAAGTACAGGGTCTAAAAACGTATAAAAGGGTCTATTAAGATTGTGCAAGTCCGAAATGTATGTAACAGGCAGAAGGAGGCGTGTTAGACCCCACAAAGTATATATATTCTTGATCAGGACGATGAGCTGAAGCGATATAGTTGGGGCAGCGAGCATGCACATAATGCATGTACATAAGTGTGTATGCGTGGTTGCGTGTGACTTTGCGATATATGTGTGTGTGTGTATTGTTAGCATTAGCTGGTGCAAGGGAATGTACAGGGTCTCCTACTGTCGGTTGCATCCGACTGTAGCTTTCCGAGTTTTTTGTTCTTCGTTCGTATAAAATTGTAAAGCAATTGAATTTTTGTTTATAAGCTTCTTATGTATAAGTAAAGTTTCAAATTTCTTAAACATATTTTAACTTGACTTTGTTAGATTCTAATTAATTTTTTGACTTTGTTTCGGATTTTGATCAGTTTACCAAAAAACACTGCCAGACGCTACAGAGTGTGGACATTTTAATAAAATATGTTGAGCAGAGGAATCTTTTTTTATTTTGTTTTTTTAGAGATAAGCTGAGGTTTTTCACTATCTGCAACGAAAGAAATTCAACCACACTTAAAGGGTAACAACAATGGGAACACTAGCAAGGGCCACAACAATAAATTGTCGACTTCTGTGGGTATTTATGACTCGAAGCGTTAAAAACAAATAAAATAGAATGTATATCAATTCTGCATATACATATATCTTCTATATACATACGTATGTATGTATGTGTCTATCAGTAATAGCATATGAAGTCAAGGCAGATCTCTGAAACGAGAGTAGAATCATATGTGATAGGTGCATTAAGCACTATTTGCCCCTACATACAAACACACAGGCACACACACAAATTGTGACTGCAGATAACCCGATAATATGAGCCGCAGTACCTGAGATTTAAGACAAAGAGATACACACACTACAAATATAGTAGTATGTACATATATGTACATATGTGTATGTTATTTGGTAGGTGTGTACACTACGCAATCTCAAGGTGGGATTGAAGCTGAATATATGCTCTGGGACGGAAGGGACATTAATGCAAAATAGGAATGTTGATATTACATCCAAAAATCATATGTAAACATTTTTATAGTGAAGTACAAGAACCTGACGAAATAGAATCATATTCTCAACATATAAAGGCACGACAGGAGTAAAACTGAAGACATTGTGGGTAATTACTCAGTAATATTTGAGCGAAATGTTTATATTAGTTTAGTTTAGTTCGTCCGGTAGGGATCACGTCCCACACATAGACCTGTTGGTCCTTAGTGACACCGGTTGTGGAATAACCCTCGTGTTGGGTCTACGATTGGAGACCCGCTGCCTTGTAGAAACTTATAGTCTTCCTTAGCGGTAGCCCCGCCACCTCCTTAATTGAGGTGAACGTTGGTTTCCTTAGGTAACTCATGCGGGATCTGGTTAGTGCTGGGTACCTGCACAGAAAGTGCTCCAGTGACTCCGCTTTTCCTGGGGTGAGACATTTCCTGCAGTCATCACTGACCACTAGGCCCATGCGTTTAGCATGGGTTCCCACCATACAGTGTCCAGTTAGTAGCCCTGTGGCCAGTCTGCACTCCTTTCTCGGGAGTGACAGTAGGTATTTGGCTAGGCGATCATTTGGTTTTACGCACATTCACCCCCCTGGATTTTCATCTGTTGTGCACCTCAGATGCTAATTGATCCCCCATTATTTTGTAAAGTGACCTTAACGGAATGTGCACATTCTCGGTGAGGTCGTTAGCCAGCTTGGTGCCATTGACTAACAAACATAATATTAAGTAACTAACACTTACTTGTACTGTTAGGACAGTCTTCCTAATTATTCAATAGTAATAAGTTATCTAAGTAGGTATGCAATGCCCATCAACTCAATAGGTTCAACAATTTCGAGGTAGGAATTTGTTAATACAGTGAAAACTCTCTTAGCGGACACCCCTCCAATCGGGACAATCCCTCTTTTCTCTTCGTGTACTTTTCCACACAAATTCACTCCTCTTTTGCAAAAACCCCTCTTCTCTCAGGGGATGAAAGTTGGCCGACGTTTAGTGTCCGCTATAGAGAGGTTTCACTGTACTTTTAAACTAACCTACCGATTTTCATAGACTTCGTATTAACACAATACCAATATTATTATTTTTTTTTAATTTCCTTTTTCTCACAATCAAGAGACCATCGAACCTGCAAAACCTCATGTGTAGACAGTGCTGCCAACTTTTAGCCAGCAAAAAAAGCTGTGTTTGACGGGAAGAATGGGAAAAGAGTCAGCTTTATCAAAAAATCCCAAAAAAAATAAAGCTTAAAAAAATGAGCAAAATAGCGGAAAAATTTTAAAAAACTGACAATTATTTTGTTAATTTTTTTTTAAGATTTCCATTATTTTATCAATATCTTCTTGGTCTTCCTCATTTGCGTACGACATATTAATGCCTATCATGCGCAGATATTTTGCAGTCACTTCATAGTCGAACGCAGCATTTTCCCATCCTTCTCAAACAGTATCTGTATATTAAAATAATAATGAATACAGTATATCTTTTGATTGAAATTAACACTTTACCTTATGCATAGAATGCTGTTAGTCATGCTTAGGCCCATCGAATTCCTTAATTTGGATTTAATTAGATTAACCTGGCTAAAAGCCCTTTGTACTTACACGTATGACCAGGGCAAACACAATATTTGGATGGCCACAGTTGCCAACTCAAAAAATCTGCGATTTCCACCAGAATCTTTAAAATTTATCACCTCAAACCAAAATTTGTGTGTGTCGCTGATGTTGTCTCACTTGATCAAATTGATGTTTTTGTATACGCCACATTTTCTGGTTTAAAGTTGCCATTTTTTCATATATTGTACTTAAGTATTAACAACACAAAATAAAAATCGGGAAAGATCCAATAAGTTATCGAAGTAGGTATGCACTGCCCATCAACTCAATAGGTTCAACAATTTCGAGGTAGGAATTTGTTAACACAGGAAAACTCTCTTAGCGGACACCCCTGCAATAGGGACAATCCCTCTTAACACCTTTTCTGTTCGTGTACTTTTCCACACAAATTCACTCCTCATTTGCAAAAACCCCTCTCTCAGGGGATGAAAGTTGGCCGACATTCAGTATCCGCTATAGAGAGGTTTCACTGTACTTTTAAACTAACCTACCGATTTTCATAGACTTCCTTAATATTGTATTATAACAATACCAATATTATTATTTTTTTTCATTTCCTTTTCCTCACAATCAAAGACCATCGAGCCTGCAAAACCTCATGTGTAGACGACTAAAGAATAAGCAATTTTTTCGTGTCAACATTAAAATTACATTAGCCCTCTAAGCCTCAAACCCTTAAATAATGACTAAATTTTATTTGAACAATTATCTCTAGGGTATACTGGGGCCACTGAGCTCAAAAATTACCTCAAAAATTGTATAGCAGCTTTCGTTGCTGAGATTATTGAAAAAGTATCTCAAGGTATTTATAGGGCTTTGAATAAAAAAAAAACCCTTCCGATTCGATTATATCAAAATTAATTATTTTTAAAGCTAACAAGAAAAAATTAGAATGTCAATATCTTTTGCTCCAATTTTTTTAAACATCGCAGAAAATCAATTCATGCAAAAAATTCAATTTTAAACGTGAAAATCAGATGCCCTGTGCAAATCAAAATAAAAATACGGTAAAAGGTTCGAAAAACTTCCAAACCTTTTGCAAATACAAAAGCTATAATATTAGAGAACCCACAGAAAATATTAAAATAATACAAAAGCTAACCGTTTTTTTTATAATTGCAAAAATGTAATAAGTGCCTTGAGGCACTCTTGGGTATTAGAGGGTTAAGAACATTTACTGTATTACGTATTTTTTAATTTTTGAATGAAATCCGATAGACAGATAACCAAACACACACAAAATAAATTGTTTAAATTATTTATGCTCCTGTATGCACTTACTTACTGTAGGTAATCATACATATATCTATGTATGTACATACATTTGTCAATCAGCAGTACAAAATCAATACATACGCACATGCAAATAGAGTACTATAGTATATATATATACTATACATATATGTGCACACGAACATACATAGAAATGTCTTTGTTGTCTGCGCTCAGGAAATAGAATTGAAGCTACAACCAAATCAAGGATGCAAAGTCAGAGCGCGAGAGCGCTTTAAGTATTTCTTTGTCTGTGGCAGAGCAAGGCTAAGCAGCAGCAAGAAGTAGAGGGCAAAAGAGAAACAAATAAAACCCCAGCAGAGCAGACGATGACACGACTCACACAGCTGATTAAGATGCATAAGTGTGTGTGTGTGTGTGTGTATGAGTGTGCTTAGGGGTCGGGGTGTGTGAGTGTATGAGCATGGATGCAGAGCGTGGCTGCTGCTGGTTTTGGTGTTCCTGCTATTCGTCTGTCAACAAACAAAAACTGAAATGGGACGCAGTGAGACGTGAATTGAAATCATTTACTTTATCCATCAATATGTACATAAGGGGCAAGCGTATGTATATAACATATGTACATATGTATAGTAGAACGTTGCCATGCGATTTCATGTGCATACATACTACATACATATATGTATATGTATATATATTTATATATATATATATGTATATGTATATGTATATGTATATGTATATGTATATGTATATGTATATGTATATATATACATATATGTATATGTATATATGTATATGTATATATGTATAAACATAGGCATTTACATACGCACATCCAAACAAGTTTTAAGCTGCGAAAAAGGCAATCATCAAAGCTCTCTGGTGAAATGGAAATTCTAACTGCCATAAATTTTACGCATACATTTCATGTACATATGTATGCATGTACATACATATGTATGTACAAATGAATGCGTGTGTGTATAAGCGGAGTTTGATAGCCTCGCTTAGCCCGCAGAAAGTTCAAAGTAATTAAAAGCAATTTGTTGGCTTCATTATAAATACAGCAGCACAGTTATGTATGTGTGTATATATATAATACATATGTACATACATATCTTAAACATTCTATGTAGATATGTAAGTAACAGCTAATGCTAAATGTGCAATCAAAATGGTCGACTTACCGTTTAACGAACGTATTGAGGAAAGAAGCAACAAATAGAGAAGAGTAGCCGAGAATTTTGCAAGGTTGCTTTTGCTTTGCTTCTGCTCTGCTCTGCTCAATGATTTCGTTATTTGTTGCTTTTGCGCTGCTGTTTCGCCCAAATCAATGTGTGGGCATTATTACGGTTGTTGCAGTTCATTTTCGGTCTCGCATAACGAATATTGATTTGCTTTGCTGCCGATCCGTATCCGTATCCGTTTCTGCTCCTGCTTTATGCTGTTTTGCCTCCACCTTCGTTTCGCCCTTATGCAGTCACACACACACGCACACAGAGACAGCGACGTCGACAGCAAGGCTGTCGCTCAGCTGTGCTTTGTTGTTGCTGCAGCCTACACCCGACGACATTTGCAAATTTTCGCACATCGATTAGTTTTCAGCATTTTCTTTTGCTTTCTCGGCAATTGCTTAAATCGCATTAAATATGTATTCTTATTGCACGCACAGTCCGAGGGCGTCGTTTACATAATAATAATATGAAAATGGATATCGGCGAGCCTAAGATGCAGCTCGATTCGACGATGTTTCCTTTATTTTACTGCACTGCACATTCTGTTTCTTGCATTTTGCTTTCAACTTTCTGCTTTCCTTGAACTTATTACGGCGCACATACACATAGCTACACACACACATGCATATGTATGCAACTGTAAACTCGAGTAGCACTGCAAGTTTTGTTGCCAAACAAGGTGAAAAACCAAAGAGTATCGAAAACAGAAACAAAAAGCTCAAATGTTATCTGCGTTGACTCCGTTTATTGCGCTTCTCCTGCTTATTTTAGCTTTATTTGGGAAAATTTATCTCTGCGAGTGCCACAACAAATTAAACCACAACCGCTACTGCTGGGAGCCACGAAACCCAATTTTGCTGCAACAACAACGCTTTCACCGCCTTCAAAAGCTCTTTTGGCTGCTACGATTTGCATAATTACGCGCCAACACACACACTCGCACACCTCTTAACTGTATAACTAAAACAGCAGCAAATTGTTTTTAAAACACTGCATAATTTGTTTATTTCGATACGATTACGTCTGCCGTAAAACCAACACAATGATATATCGATAACAAGTACACCTGAAGAGTATTTTCGGGCATGGTTATCGAGTTTTAACATTGATTTTAATTTGTATAATTTGTCGTTAAACATTAAGTTCAGCTAAATTAATTATAACCATAATCGTTAAATAATGTTTGCGGCTTTTCATATATATGCATGGTATTTTTTAGCACGAGAAATTACTTAAATTATTACGAAATTGAGGTATTTTTCTGCCAAGTTCATCTTCGGGCACACTTATCTATGAACTTTCAAGTGAAGAGAAGAGGAGACAGGTAGCGAGAATAATTTTTGAATAGAAGCGCGAACCTAATGAGCAAAATTAGTTAAGCCTACCAACAAAGAAGGTGACGGCAAACGAAGAAAATATCTAGAATTAACTTAGTTTTACTTATGGATGAAATACTTCAAAAAGCATTTAGTTTATTTTTATTAATCAAAACTGCTTTAAAACTATATAAATCATATTGTTATGTTTAAATATTATTTAAATAGTTTTTTTTTCTCTCCATTGGTCCTATTATTTTAATATATTTTTAAGCAGTAAGATGTTATTCAACATAACTTTAACAGTTTATGTATTTTTGTGAATATTTGTATTTGGTCACACTAATCATCAACTTACTCAGTTTGGCAATTTTTGAAGTGAGCGCTAAAAAAATTCTGCATTGAAGTTAGTAAAAAAAGAAATACAAATGTGCGCAGGTTTAAAGCGCGCTCTTTATTGCCCGATGTTTGATGAACTAGTACATGTATGTCCATAAGTCGTATAAGTCCAAGTAATTTGTTGTTGCTTGCGCAAAGATTAGCGAACAGTATAATATTTAAACAATAAGCATTGACATATGTAGATAAAACAGTAATATTTATAACGCCAAATTCTCTAACAATACTTGCATTTGAATTTCAACGTACTCCGTGCATTAGTATAATTTGAATTTTTGATTATTTTATTATGAATTTTTTGATAATTTTTGAAATGAAGCGCGTAATTGACTACTTTCACGGTTGCATTGCACTTCAGCCAAGGCCACAACCTAAGTTAGCCAAATTCACAACCTTAGTGCATGCCACAACCCCGAATATTCGCTACATACCCCCTAAATATCTCGTTCAATAGCCTTCAGATGGCTAATAAATCTGCTTGTGAGGTCTAGAGAAGAAATTGTATTATTTAGATATTGCTACAAAGTGATTTTAACTCAGGTTTGCCGCTATTCAAACGACGTAAAGGGCCAATTTAAGAAACAAAAGTGGTATTGCGCCAACACATAAATGTCCTAATTTTGGCAAAAAACGCCAAGTGTGGCAGACGTAGCTAGTTTGCAGTTCTTATTTTGTTGTTGTGTGATACGCACGCGTTGCGCTCGACATTTTTGCAAAAAGTGAAGTGTAAATGTAAATTGCGGCATTTTTGGTGAAAGAAAAGTGGAAAACTTGCACTTGCAGATTAAACTTGGTGAAGCACAAGCGACAAACGTGATTAAACGGAAGTAGTGATGTGTGAATAAGTTAAAGTGAATCAAAAACAATTAACTCCATTGACAGAGAGTCGATGGTTGCAGTCAATACACCAACGGTAAGCTGTTGTGTCTGTTTATATTTTGTAATTTAGATAAAAGCACAAATACATGCGCACAACGCCCGCAGCACAGTGTGACCAAATACCATGTGTGTACCGCCGTGCTGTATGGAGCTCAGCTGTTTAGTTTGGCGTGTCGTTGTTGCTGTTGTTGTTGCTGTTCTAGCGAACGCCGCACACACACACACGCACATGCGTTTACTTGCTTGTGTGCTGCAATCATGAGAAAGTGAGAGTATGACATGGCATCAATTGCAGTTTATCAATTTCGTTAAATGCATATTACACACACACACACACACACCACACATCTAGTCAAATGAAAAGCACATTTTAATGAGAAATCTCTCGAGCTTTCGATTTGGCTGTGCAGTTAGGTTTGTCAAGTTCAATTGCAGTTACATTTCCCATCGACTCTTATTTTATTTCATTCTGCCAATTTTACGCTCCATTTGAGCGATACGAAAGAGACAAAAATGTCTCGACTCTTGTCAGCTTTTATCGCGTGCCTCGTCAAACGTCAAGTTAATTGCCTGAAGCATTGTTTTTTTTTTGCATGTCAAGCTGGCTAAGTGGGCTGGTTCCCCTCCCCTCCCCTCCCATGGCGTCCCATTAACCATTCATGGCATGTTCTAACAATAAAAATAACAAATTATTACGTAAAACAATCATTTAAATGCACATTAAAAATAAGCGCGAGTGAAAAGCAACAACGTTGCCACTAGGCCAAAAATACGCAAGCCAAATCAAAATAAGAATAAGCAGCAACAACAAAAATCGCGAACAAATAAATATCGCGCGCAAGTTGGAGAGTGTTCGAGAGAGAGAGAGAGAGAGAGAGAGAGAGAGAGAGCCAGGGAGTGAGCGTCGTCGACTGCGCAGCTTTCGGTGACGGCCGCTGTGGCGGCGCTATTGCATGCCTATGACGTAATGACAATAATTACAAGTCGTTGCCAGGCCAAAAGAGAGGCGCAGAGTGGGAGTCTGATTGCAGGCAGCATCAGCGTATGACGAATTGCGAGCAGCACAGTGGAGCGCAAGTGCTTAAAAAAATGCAACAAAATTTCAATACAGTGGGTAACAGCTTAATTGGTCCACCTAATATTTCTAATTTCAAAACGGTATATCTCCTGAGTAGAAAGTAATATCGATTTAATTTAAATTAAATTATAAAGATGTTTATTTAATGATTTATAATAGTTCAGCAGTTGATTTCTAATATAAGTTTATTTTAAATGGTAACGTAATAACTTAAAAAACAACGATTATTCATGTTACAGCTAATCTGGTCCAGGCACTTTTAGGCTCGATAAAAAAACAAATTAATGGAGAAGTTACTATTTTTAATATTTGGTACGATACCCCTTTTGGTCTATAACAGCTTTGAGCCGATTTGGCATGGATCCACCAATTTTTGAGTGGTTTCCGAGGATATGTTTGCCCACTCCTCTATAAGAGCCGTATTGAGGTCATTTTTATTGGAAATTGACCGTTCCCTTATTTTTGTGTCCAAAATGGCCCACAAATTCTCAATTACATTCATGTTTCCAATAACTATACAATAACTATATAATAACATACAAAATAAAATGCAACTTAGAAATTGTAAGAAATTAACTTAAATACAAATTAAAATTTTGGATAATACACAATTAAACTCTACATACATGTGTATGTACATATGTACATATTAATCGATGTACTTATTGAAACAAAAAGTAAACTGACTCAAGTAAAGTTTTTAGACGGGATTAATGTTAGTTGTGATTAATTTATTAATTCTTCATAATCCAATTAAAAAGAGTCTGCTTATACATATACATATATGTATGTATGTATATGCATACAAATAAAAATAGATATGTATGTATGTATGTTCACTCAAATATACCAGTGTAGTCAACCCTTGGTTGCAATTTAAATAATTATCACAGACATTACGCGTGGTTGCACTGTGCAGCAAACGGTTTATTTAATATGCATGCTTATGCTGCTCTGCTTGCTAACAGTAGTGAGTGCCAGCAGGTGGCTGCGGTCTGCATGCTTACATCTCCATACATATGTATGTATGTATGTATGTGTGCCTGTGTGTCTTGCGGGAGTAACAATGGTTTGTTGCTTGGGGGCGCCATTAAAGAAAAACTCGGAAAGCTACAGTCGGATGCAACCGACGGTAGGAGGCCCTGTACTTTCCCTTGCAGCAGCTAGTGCTAACAATACACACACACACACACACACATATATATTGTAAAGTTAAGTACATACATACATTAAGTGCATGCTCGCTGCTCCCCCTAGTACGGAAACTTTAATCTCTAATCTCTCCAGTGTTTATTAGCCGATTGAGGCACAATTCTCAGTACTGATAAAGGTTACTATAAGATAATTATATGCTAAAGCACAAGTTTGTATCTTTAAAAGTGTGGCTGTTTTTCGCGGTTAATGAGGAGAGGGGGGAGGGATCAAAAATCGAACACAAACTTGATCTGCTTGCTATATGGCTGTATCGACTCAGCCATGGTCCTGATCAAGAATATATATACTTTATGGGGTCTGCCACGCCTCCTTCTGCCTGTTACATACACATCTGTGTTGCACAAACCTAATAGACCCTTTTGTTCATTTTTAAAGTACAGGGTCTAAGAAGCATGCATGCTGCGCTTAACGGAACACAATGTTGCCGGCGTTGCCAAAGATGTGGGACACAGACACAAATATAAAACGAAAAACGAAAAGCGAAAAAAAGAAGAAAATAATAACCGATTGCACTTTGTGGCGCTGAACTGATGTGGGGCAGCGCACTCAGCCGACTAAATCCAGAGCCACCCAAACGGCAGCTTTAGTGCATTGGCCCACTCCCACAGAGAGAAGAGAGCCGAAGGCGAGACTCTCTCTCTCTCAATGTCGCGCTCTCTCTCTGCTGTTTGGAAGCGAAACATTTTGGCATGTGAAACGAAAGCTGTTCGTTCGCTCATAGTTGTTGTTGTAGTTAGTTAGTGTGTGTGTGTGTGTGTGTGTGTGTGTGTGTGTGTGTGCGTGTATAAGATTTTTTGTCCGTAAATTGTGCGAGTATTTTTATTGTGTTCACATTTTGACTTTTGTTTACTTTTTGTTGTGTTTAGCGTCACGTTTCGCTGTTGTTGTTGTTGTTGCTGGTATTTTATTTGCATGTGACGCCTTCGCTTTGGCCACTTGTGTTTATTATTTGCTTGTTGCTTTTTGGCAGGTGGTAGCCTCACTTACGCACACACACACGCACATACATTCAGTGGAGCATTTCTAACTATGTTGCGCTCCCTTTGCCCCTTGGAAGGCCACTCATTAAGCCGCTGCTCGCTTTGGCGTCATTATATATGTATTTGTGTATGACTGTGTGTGTGTGAATTCCTCTTTGGCTTTGAGCTTTTGTTTTTGTGTTTTTTGTGTGCTCCTCTTTATTCTACCTGCATTTGCCTTCGAGTCACGCGCTCGCTACTCAGGCTTTGACACGTAACTCTTTATATATATTTTAGCGCTCCCCCTTCCCCTTGAATACATACATACTTACACTGATTTCTCCCAGTGTAGCATGCTCTTTAGGCATTTTGATAGACACATTCGCTCTTGGCAAATTACAGCATGTCAAAGGGTTTAGTTTTCTTTGCACTTCTTTTGCTTTTCTGCTCTTCAATGGTCTTCCTAGACTTGAGCTTTGTTGACCTCCTTTTGCTTGACAACTACCACGCCCCCAATCCCTACTCCCACTCACTGCTTGGAGATAACAAATGCTGTGTGCTGACTTTGTGTTAAATTTCATAGAAGTTTCGTCTCTCTGCTCTTTGTTGTTGTTGCTCTGCTTTAGTCAGTTGCCAAACATAAACATGGCATATATTTTCCTGTTACACACGCACACACACACACACACACAGTTCTCTCAGCATCTTGCGCTCTGCCATCCACCCACTTTCTCTTTGGCTCCTATTCTTTTTATTGCCTCAACGCGACTATCAATAAAGTTCGATTTGTGCGTATGTTTGTATGTACACACACACACACACCAAACACCAATGTGTGTTCAAGGCTCATAAATCAAGTTGAACTAAACAGAAAAAAAAAGTTGAGAGAAATAGCGAATAATATCAAGCAACAGCGAGAAGGCAAACAAATAAATTTATGTTTGGCCACGCTTCTTACTACGCTACATGCCAATAATTCTGCCAGCGCCACCTAGTGGTGAGTGTAGTAGACTCACACTCTCCTCCAGGCACTTTGCTATGATCGTCGCAGTTGCCACAACGGTTGTAATAATCTCAATTGGTATTGGATGTGATTCTGTTTCTTATAAGTTTTTAAATTATTATTATTATTTTTTATAAAATTATTGATTTGTTTTAAAGTAATTAAATAAATAAAATGAACAAAACTACTGCTTTAAAGTATGTATTCTTTTTAGGGAATTAGTTTTTTATATTCAATTTTCAAGCGGCTACTCTCTGCCTGCAGTCCATGTCTCCCACCTTTCTTGCTAGTCCAAGAGAAGAGTCGAAGAAGCGCTGGCAAAGCACAAAACAACAAAGTGCGACGTCGACTGCGACGTCAGCGTCGACAACGACATCGTTGTCGCTGCTACCTTTTCTACTACTATTTTTAACATCTGCACTAGCAGTATACAATACATTCACGTCCATGCATGTGTGACTGTGTGTGTGTATTACACTTCAAGTTGAAAAGTTTTTTCTATGCTTTATTGCTTAATATTTCATAGTGCTCTGACGCTTGCTTGTAGCCAATAAAAAAGTTATGACAGCCCTCCTTTTTCTCCTTTTCACATTCGTTTCTCTATCCTTGCCCTTTCACATGCAATTTCTCTTGCGCTTTGTTGTATGACGCGAAATTCTTCTGGCACTGTTAGCTGCGCGATATGTAACTCGAATCTGGCGTACAACTTAAAGACTCGAGTGTACTTTTTCTTTAGTGCAGCTTTTTAGTAGTCTGTTTCCTTAACATAATATTCAACACATTCGCCATCATTTTCTCCATACGAAATCTCACGTTCATCATCGGTCAATTGCCTCGAATGTTTTCAGTCCTTCTTTCAATCCAACTCGCATTGTTTATCGATGAATTGGTTAAACTCAAATTTGAACTGTTTACAAGGTAATATATAATATAATAATATATAATAAAAGCTTAATATGTATAAGATGGGATAGAACAAGATAGCGGAACAACAGCAGAAGCAGTAACAGGGAAACAGCTGATAAGTAACAGCGGAACATTAACATCCGATAACAGCAGAACATTAACAGCCGATAACAACAGAACATTAACAGTCGATAACAACAGAACATTTACAGCAGAACAGCAGAGCATTAACAGCCGATATTTGGATGGTGAAGAAAGAAGGGGAACAACGGGAGACACGAAAAGAGAAGCAAGCAGAGAACACATATTTTAAGTAATTTCATAGGTGGCAAGGTATTTTTAAGGAATCTCTTTCCAATTCGTTGTGACCTCAGTAATGGTTTCAGGTTTTGTCCTGGTCAGATCAGTGCTTCTATTTCGTTTTATTAGCGACCACACATTTTCTATAATGTTTAAGTTAGGACTTTGTGGTGGCCAATCGAGGGTTTCCACCCCAACATCTCTTCAAAACCTAGTAATCATTCTAGCCTTATGGCAAGGAGCGTAGTCCTGTTGGATAATAAATTCTTTTCCTATTAATCTGTCTAAATATCGGCTTTGATTCATGGATCCGTCTATGGGAACCAAGTCTCCCACACAATTGACGAAATATTTTGCATATTTACTGTTATTACCTTGTACTTCTCTTTCATCTTCATTTTCGGCTCTAACAATGCACCGGTAATTAGTTCAAGAGTCTAACAGTCAAATGAATACTATGACAAAATATAAGTATTTGCCGACCAGTGTAGAAATAATAAAGCTGAACGTCGTAATTTATATTTGTACCAATTCTGTAACTTTTCTATTAAATCAATCAACTATTAAATAAACATTACTTGAGTTTAAACATCTAACTCTTATGTAATATAATAATATATAATATAAGGTTAAAAATAACATTTGAAATGGATAATAAAATTTCTTTTACTGTTAAAGTTGAATGCAATAGTGTTTAGACTAGTGCTGCAAAAACATCGAAGCACTATCGATAGTATCGATGTTTTGATATTTGTTCGATATATCGATGTTTTTTTCGACTATCGATGTTTTTCTGAGTAATCACTTTCGAGTAATCACTACCAACTCAACCAAAAAGTCAACTTGAACTCAACCCTGGAGGCAAATATTTGAATTTTGTTGTACAGTTTTTAGAGAATTAAATTGAATTTTTGTTTTATTATTATTTACTAACAAAAGTTGTTAAAAACAAACATAAAAGCCGAACAAATTAAAAAACTAAAAAGCTAAAAAACATCGATGTTTTTTTTTTTAAAACATCGAAATGTGGAAACATCGAAAACATCGATAGTCCTAAAATTCGATCTTTTTGCAGTACTAGTTTAGACATACTGGCGGTTGATGCTTTTAAGGGTGAATGGCAAATCGTCGAATGTTAACGTTAACATTTTCAGCGAGAAATCGAATGTGCCAAATGTGATGTTCGCGGAAAGATCTTAAAATATCTATTGGCATTAGGAACAGCTTAAAATATTACTTTTACGCACTCGACAGAAGTTGAACCTTTCATTTTGGATTGGCATCAACAGCATTTTGTACATAATTTATGCGGAACAAGCAGTCGTCGACCAATATGAATCAAGGGAAACACAAAATGAAAACAAAAGCAGCCACTACAGAGAAAATACATGAATGAAAAGCAGCGCAAAAAGAAAAACTAAAAATAAGAATTTATATGCATAAAACATTTCAACTTGCTTGAATTTTAAATATTTTTCGCCAGTTCTCCATTCCTATGTGTCTCATGCCTCTTCGTGTGTGTGTGTCTGTGTGTGTGCTGCAACGACAAATGACATTTGACTGCGTCGGCGGCAGTAGTACATATGTGTGTGTGTGTGTGTGCTGAGCTCCTCCTTCGCCTATTTGCTCCACATCTCGCAGTCTTCCATTTGTTCCATTCACACTACATTCGCCCCACCACTTATCCACTCTCGCTCTCCCTCCTCCCACACACACACACACACATTCATTTGTTTTCTGTTTTGTTTTTTCTTGTACTCTCATATTTATTCGCATTTTAATGCGTCGACAGCGCTGTTTGGAATGTTATTTACTTGGCATATTCCACTTTTTTCTTGTGCGTTTCTCTCAGTGTGGTTTTTATGCAATCATTTATTGCATTCAATTATAAACAAAACAACTTGTGGATAAATATATATATAATTAATCATAATTAATCTGAAATAACCTTAAAAAGTTGAGCATCGACTCCCACACTCTCTTCTCCCCCAGGGAGCAGTCTCAAGTCCTGAGATGGAACGCTGTAGAATTGGCACACTCCTGGGGCGTTGAGCAGCAATCAAAATGTACTTAAAATATTGCACACTCAAATATATTGAAACATTTTACAGTCGAACTTCGCTATAAAAATGAATCTCTTTATTATATAGAAACTTCATTGTACAGAAATTATATTTTTTTGAAATGAAATTGGAACGAAAAAGTTGTGTTTGAATTGAACTCATAATAGGGAGAGCTTAATTGTATAGAAGTTCACTATAGAGGAGTTCGACTGTATTTGATTGTTGAGAGTGTCAATGCTATCACTGAACAGCTGCTGTCGAATGTTGACTACACATTTCTGTCAGTGTACGTTTGTTTATATTTCCCACATTCTTGTGTATATAAATAAGTGCTTTATTTTTGTGCAATGTTATTTATAAATTCATTATAGAAAACGCTCTGGCTATGTTTCGTTTTAGTCGCGAATCACTGTACACTCTGCTCACTGAATTGGCATTTCACAGTTATATTTAGCTAAGCAGCTTTGTTATTATGCGCCAATTAATTACATGTAAAACACACAATCAATGCAAAAATACATTCATGCATACATACATACATACATACATACATATATGCATACATACATACATACATATATACACACATACATACATACATATCTACATACATACTTGCTTTTACCTTTGTCAATTTGCGCTCTTTGCACATAATTTCACTTTAAATTTGTGCTTACCCACTCGTAATTTACCGCTGTTCCATTTTCTTTTCATTTTCATTGTGAGCCAGCAGACAATTGAAAGAGAGTTTGCCAAAAGAGAAGAGACTATGAAAGAGCATAAGGTAGGGGAGGGGTGGGAGAGCGGCAGTGGCAGCGGCAGCGGCAGTGGCAGCGGCAGCTTAGTTCTGCTACTATTGTTTTTCTGCTGTCTGGAAGTCTAGTTTCGTCTGTCGTAGCTTTTCTTTTGTTTTTCTCTTTTGTCTTTTGCACATTTTTAATCCATGTTAGTGCATCTGTCACTGCCTCTGCCGCTGCCGCTGCCTCTGTCGTTGCCGGCGTCACAGCCCGCCCATTAGCAAAAGAGCTTTTGCTGTGGTTTTGTTTTCAATTTACTCACCAAAAATTTAATGCCAGAAGGAAATATTTCGATGTGGTTTTGTTTGACCTTGTGGCGCTTACAGTGGCTGCAATAATTAAACGCAAAGTTGTGTTAACTATTTAATTAGGAACAAATAAAAAGTAATACACAAATTAAAATGAAGGGATATCCCACTAGATACTAAGTTTTTAGTTTTAATTATTAATATTATGTTTAGAGTTAGTTAGTTTAATTTAGAAGTAAGAGTACGTAGACTTTTGTTGAAGGAAAAATATGTATGAGTATTTTTGGTTTTTTATTGATTATATTAGTATAAGTATGAATTGTTATTGTTTTTGTTTTAATAATTAAAAATTAATATTATATTTTATAAACCAGCATAAACATTTTTTTAAATTTGACTTAATTACAGCGTGTTTCATATGAATGTATAAGGGGTACGGTGACTTTAGTGGCACACTGTACTTGTCTTAAGTTTTTTTTAAATTTATGCATAAAGTTTTACTACGCTTATGTTTACTTTGTCGCTTATAAAAACCTTTAAATCAACATGCTGTATTTTGTTGCATTATTACAACTTATTTGCACCGTTTTCACAACGATCGTGACGCTGCATGTCCCACAGTGCTGTTGGCTGGTCAACGAACCTGCCGCTGCTGCCGTTTGCTTTGTTAACAAATAAAACTACAACTTGCTAGTTTTTATTATCTCTACAAATTGACAACAACAAAATAAAACTACAACAAACAACAACAAAGCAATAACAAATAAAACTACATACATATGTATGTACATACACACACACACACACACACACAGTACTTGCAATAGTCATGATAATTTCCAACTAGCGACGCCAACTGCATTGTAGTTGTATTACGGCTAGCAAGGGGGGAGGGGATAACATACAAATGAGCAGAAAATAATCGCAATAACTGGAAAATAATAATAATAAAACAACGCCTACTTTTGCAGAAGGGTTTGTCGGAGTCTGGTTGGGGCAGTTCAACATTAGTCGACTTGGTCTTCGATTAACACACGTTACACGCATTTTCAATTTCAACGAACGAAAAAACACAAAATAAAAGCAAAAGCAAACACACACTCACTCACACACACACACACACACACACACACACATTCGCGCTCATACAGTCTGGCTTATGCACGAACTAGAAATGCGCTGACAAAAGCAACCTCAAAGCGGGCGATGTCGACGAAGTTGGAGTCCAACTGCGCACAGTGGAGCGATTGGGTCAAAAGTGACATAAATAGAAATATAGATAAAGTTACTTTAATTTTAATACCATGGAAAATACAATAAGATTATGAATATTTATATAAATGAAGAAATTTTGTATAAAATAATCATTACATCGAAGCAATTTAGTTAGTCTAGAATTTTTTTAATATATTTAAATAATTGTAAACTTTTTCTTTCTATTCTTGCGCCAAATTATTTTTCTTGATGAATGTTTGTACGTGTCTTTAATTTTAAAAATTTTTTTAGTGCTACCAGTCGTTAATTAATTATGAATTAATGAATGTTTAACCCTCTAAGCCCCAAACCTTTAAATAATGCCTAAATTTTATTTGAACAACTATGTCTAGGGTGTACTGGGGCCACTGAGCTCAAAAATGACCTCAGAAATGGTATAGCAGCTTTCGTTTACCTGGCAGGTGAGATAATTGAAAAAGTATCTCAAGGTATTTATAGGGCTCTGAATAAGAAAAAAACCCTACCGATTCGATTATATCAAAATTTAATTATTTTTAAAGCTCACAAGAAAAAAATTGGAATGTAAATACCTTTTGCTCCCATTTTTTTAAACATCGCAGAAAATTAATTCATGCAAAAAACTCAATTTTAAAAGTGAAAAACAGATGCCTTGTGCAAATCAAAATAAAAATACGGTAAAAGGTTCGAAAACCTTCCAAACCTTTTGCAAATACAAAAGCTATAATATTAGAGAACCCACAGAAAATATTAAAATAATAAAAAAGCTAACCGTTATTTTTATAATTGCAAAAATGTAATAAGTGCCTTGAGGCACTCTTGGGTATTAGAGGGTTAAAATAAAAGTTAAGAACTGCAAGTCATAGCTAATTATTTTTAATAAAAAAAACTCGGAAAGCTACAGTCGGATTTAACCGACAGTAGGAGACCCTGTACTTTCCTTTACAGCAGCTAATGTTAACAACACACACACACACACACATATCGCATGGTCACACGCAACCACACATACACACTTATGTATACATACATTAGGTGCATGCTCGCTGCTCACCCTAGTACGGAAACTTTAATCTTTAATATCTCCAGTGTTTATTATCCGATTGATCCACAATTCGCAGCACAGATAAAGGTTATCATATTATTGTATGCCAAAGCACAAGTTTGTATCTTGCTGTTGTGGTGTTTTTTCGCGGTTTTTGATGGAGGGGGGAGGTATCAAAAATCGAACACAAACTTGATCCGTTTGCACTATAGGGGCATCTAACTGCCAAATAATTCTAGCTCTTACAGTTTACGAGATCTCGGTGTTCATACAGACGGATAGACGGATAGACGGACAGACGGACGGACATGGCTAGATCGACTCAGCTCGTCGTCCTGATCAAGAATATATACACTTTGTGGGGTCTGCCACGCCTCCTTCTGCCTGTTACATACATTTCTGAGTTGCACAAACCTAATAGACCCTTTTGTATTTTTTAAAGTACAGGGTCTAACAATGTATACATAATAATAGCTTTTGCTCCACTGTGCTAACCCGACTACGTTGCCACGCCGCGAAATTCGAATGCCAAATATAAACGACGATATTGTTGAGTGTGTGTGTGTGTGTGTGCGATAACTTTGACAACGATAAATTGTGTGTGTGAGCTAGAGACCGTGAGTTAATGTGTGAGTGAGTAAAATGTATGTAAGAAGTTGTGGCAGCTGGGGGATAGGTTAGTGGAGGGAGGTAAAGTGCTCTGTTGCTGCGCTGTGTTCGTCGCATCAAATTCGTTTGCATCGCCGATGTGCGTTGCTCATCCTTCTTTTTTTTGCCTCTCTCGCCTTTATCTCTTCTTCTTATGCCACGACTCTGCACTTGTCGTTTCTGTGCATTGTTATTTTTGCTGTGGCTGCGGCTGCTGTGCTGTGCTGCTACTGCTGCTGCTGCACCTACTCCAAAACTCTCCATGTGGCAAGTTACTGCCGACTGAGCTTCAGCGTCGCGTCGTTCAATGTGCGCTTATCATATTATTTTGCTACTTATGGTCTTGCTCGCAATATTCTCTGCGTTTTTTCTGTTTTGTTATTTTGATAACATAATATGTGTTCCCACACACACGCACATACAAACGAATGTTTTTGCATTTTATGCACATTGGTTATTTTTATTATTTGCGACAACTCTTTTATATTTTTAGACCCTGTACTTAAAAAAGTACAAAAGGGTCTATTGAGATTGTGCGAATGACATTTGTGTGTAACAGGCAGAAGGAAGCATGGTGGACCCCATAAAGTATATATATTCTTGTTTAGGATATCTGTCTGTCCGTCTGTCTGTATGAACACCTAGATTTCGCAAACTATAAGAGCTAGACACTTAATTCTTTTGTTAGGCTTGTGTAGTTTATATTTAAAATTCGATATTTTATCCCCCTCCCCTTCAAATTCGCATAAACGTTCTGAGCTGGTACAGTTTTAGAAACACTGTCTTCCTTTGCATGAATAATGCTTAAGATAAACCCCGGTGATGTTGGATAATCAATTTTCTGTACTAGGCTTTGGTCAGGGGGAGGGGAAGCCGCAGAGTATGTATGTATGTATGTATGTGTGTATCAATAAGTGCATGTGTGTATGTATACGTGAATGTGTGTATGCATATGCTGCTGCCATCGACGCCCAAGGCAAAATAAAGTACAGTGTCTCCTACTGTCGGTTGCGTCCGACTGTAGCTTCCTTACTTTTTTGGATTGGTATTTTTAAAACATCTACAAATGTGCCGTATTACACCACTGTGCAGAGTACAATTGCTACGCTCTCCGTTATCGTTCGCTCTGGCTTGTCAATAATGCAATCAATTGTGTAGTTTGATTAAAGAAATACTGTTATTTTCGTTGTGCATTATGGGTGTATGCGATGTGTAACGGTGTGATTGTGTGCGTGTGTTTGTATGTATGTTTCACTTATCGTTTATTGATGTTGCAGTTCATGTCACAATTGTAGTAGGAGGCGCAAAGTGGGTGGGTGTAATATACATGTATGTTTGTACATATATACAGTTATGGAAAAAATAATAGAAACGCGCTTGTTGTGTTTTCGAAATAAAATTTAGTTGGGAAAAACTTAACCGATTTGCTCCATTTTTTTTTTGTTTTATCATATATGAATTGAATTTTAATAATAAGTAACAAAAATAATAACAACAATTAAATTCCTTAAGCTAATTAAATTAATTTAATTTTTCTCCCTTGGAAAAAATAATAGAAACAAAACCAAAAATTATATTTAATTAATTTTTTTTTCGAAATTGAGATAGAATTTTATGTTTATATTAATATTTGGTGGTGGAACCACGCCTTTTAATTACAACTGAGCACCGACGAGGCATGGAGTTAACCCAATTGCCACAAATTGTGGCATCTATGACATACCACTCGGGATGCACTCTCTCCCACTCCACTTGACCCATTTTTGGCTTTGAAGGCTCCAATTCTTTTCTTTAAGATCCCCCACAAATGTTCAATAGGATTAAGATCCGGTGGTTGTGCTATCCACCCCATAAAATTAATTTCAGTGTCCTTGAACCACTTTTTTGCCTACTTCGCAGTGTGTTTGGGGTCGTTGTCCTGACTAAAATCCCATTTTAGCGGTATTTCCTCCTCGGAATAGGTCAGCATTATATTCCCAAGGATGTGAACGTATCCTGGAGCACACATTTTGTTGCCTTGTATCCAAAATACAGACCCTACACCAGACGATGAAGAGCATGACATTCTGCAAGGAAACATGCTCGCTTTTGCTCAGATGCATGTAACACTAGAAAACTGGAGAAATGTATTGCGTTCTGATGAAACAATAAATTTATATGGATCTGATAGGAAACAAAGTGTATGCCGCCCCAAAAATACCGAAATACACAAAAAAAAAACAGTTAAGCATGGTGGAGGCAGTATCATGCTTTGGGTATGCTTGCCATACTCCGGTGTAGGGCCTGTATTTTGGATACAAGGCAAAATGTGTGCTCCAGGATACGTTCACATCCTTGGGAATATAATGCTGACCTATTCCGAGGAGGAAATACCGCTAAAATGGGATTTTAGTCAGGACAACGACCCCAAACACACTGCGAAGTAGGCAAAAAAGTGGTTCAAGGACACTGAAATTAATTTTATGGGGTGGATAGCACAACCACCGGATCTTAATCCTATTGAACATTTGTGGGGGATCTTAAAGAAAAGAGAATTGGAGCCTTCAAAGCCAAAAATGGGTCAAGTGGAGTGGGAGAGAGTGCATCCCGAGTGGTATGCCATAGATGCCACAATTTGTGGCAATTGGGTTAACTCCATGCCTCGTCGGTGCTCAGTTGTAATTAAAAGGCGTGGTTCCACCACCAAATATTAATATAAACATAAAATTCTATCTCAATTTCGAAAAAAAAAATTAATTAAATATAATTTTTGGTTTTGTTTCTATTATTTTTTCCAAGGGAGAAAAATTAAATTAATTTAATTAGCTTAAGGAATTTAATTGTTATTATTTTTGTTACTTATTATTAAAATTCAATTCATATATGATAAAACAAAAAAAAAATGGAGCAAATCGGTTAAGTTTTTCCCAACTAAATTTTATTTCGAAAACACAACAAGCGCGTTTCTATTATTTTTTCCATAACTGTATGTATGTACATACATACACATATGTATTTATATGTGTATATCACTGTCAAGGACGCTGTAGTAACGAGCTCTTTTTTCGAGAACTGCATAAATTTTGTGCTTGAATGCATAATGGAATGGAACACAATAATACAATACAATATTTTCGTTTCTTTGCAGAGCTCCGGCATTTAAGGCCGCTTTAATACGGTGATTGATAACGGTAAGTTGAGTTTTTTTTTGTTGTGTCGGTATTTAATTTACTTTATTGATTTTGCAACATTGCCAAATTGGACGCTTTCTAAACAATGTATTCATTTGTTATCTGACAAGAGTATTTTGGGTGTTCGGTATATTATTCGTTTAAGAATACATATATATTTTAATAATTAATTATTAATTTTGTAAATTTTAGTTACGTACGTAGTTAATTTACCATTATCTTATAAATACCGCAGAATTTTGGAACAGTTTTAATAGCTTGCTTGTATTCGAGGCTTGCAACGTTGCCACACTTCAACGATGGAGTTTATGCTCTGTGAGACGTGTAACACAATTAGATGAAGCCTAATTAAGTTAATACGTTGTTTAGTCGAAACTCGGGCACAAATTGTGCGCCGGGGCTGCCATGGGTTAAACATGCACACGCGAAACGACCTACAACGTTTTGTATGTGTGTATGTGTGCTGTTGTGAGGGAGGGAGGGGGTCGCGGAGGTGGTACACGAAACCTAATCAAAAAAGTTTGCTCCATTACAAGACTCATCTGCACACCCGCTCTAATCCAATTAGCTGTCACACGGTAAAGACAAATAACTGAAAAGCAACACGTAGAACAGGCAAATGAGTGCGGCAAGACTGGAGTTGTGTTTTTTCACAATTTATAATATACAATTTTCATGCAACAACAACAATTGCAGCACAACAACAAGTCGTGCACAGTGTCCCGGGAGCAGCAACAATGTTGACAAAACCGCCACTGCGTCGCTTTTTGGCACACAAATCTCAATTTAAAACAATCAAATGCAATGAAAAAAAAACATACATAAAACTAAAATAATACAACAACAATAAGAGCGACAGCAGCAGCAGCAGCAGCAGCAACTGAGAACAACGAACAACGCCAAACTGTAAACAAACGAAATATTCACCACTACAAGCACACAGTCAAGTGCTCGCATATACACGTACATGCATACACACACACACACGCAGTCATGCATATATGTATGTATATGCGTATGCGTATGAGCAAACCCGGCGATGGCGCAATACTCAGACACACACACACACACATAGTCAGAGCGTTGGTCTCGACGAAATGCCTCACCGTCGCGACTCGCGAGAACTCGTCAGTTAGACAGTTCGTCGTTCGGTCGGTCGAGTCAGTGGGTGAGGCGAGGCGTTCGTCGTAACAGACGGTCTGTGCCGACGTTTCGTCGTTTTCTCATTTCGTTCCGCTGCTGCTACATAGCAACGCCTTGGCAATGAAACGTTTCAGTTGCTGTAATAACGCGAATGCGCACAGATGTCGAGTTAGCGGCTGTCGTGCAGTTGACTAAAGCGGCAAACACGAACGAGCTCTGCGAGCAGCTGTGAAAAGACCGACGGCAATTCAAACAGTGAGGAACAACAACAAGCCATAAGTAGTAAATTGGTCGTGCGTAACAAAGTGACTAAACAGTGGAACGTCAAGAACGACGACGGCTAATAAAAGTAAACAAACAATAGCGCGCCGAAGCCAAGTGACAATTATTGGCTTTTGGCCAGCAATACTGCTCGAGCTCGATTTGTGTATCTATTTACAGGAATACATATACACTGTAAGTATTCTACATATGAAAATACTATGTACACTCATGTGTACCTACAATTTGAGTGCAAGTGTCAAAAAAGCGTAGCAACACCAGCAGCAACAACAATTAATAAGAGCGGCTGTTGAATTTTAAGTAGCTCACAGCAACAACAACAACAACAACAACAACACAATTGAAGATATTTAGTGTATGTGCTGCTGCGTCGCTGCTACATCGTTTTGCAACGCCAACGTCGACGTCGCGACATTTGCACGCGTTGCCCAGACGAGACGTTGCGCACCGTGTGACGTTTATAGTATAGTTGAAAATACACTACACTACAAGTTAAAGATTAAATCGCCTAAAATAAATACCAAGAGAACTCATTTGATTAACATGGATCAAACGTTTTTGTTACCCCTAAAATAAATAATTTCAAAATTCTTCTTCAACTAACAAAAAATAATTGATTGAAAAATTAAATATTTAAATGAATTGTGCTTGGGCGGAAATATAAATAATTTCAATTTCCATGAAAGAAAGCTAGACAAATAAAACACAATTTTCAGCACACTTGTGTCACTGTGCAAGAAAAACACAACGTATGGAAATGAAACGAACGGGCTAACGAAGCAACAGAAACAACAACAGCAAAAGCAAATACTATAAATACGACCAAGAAATATTTATCAATAAGCAAAGAGGCTGAAAAATAAATGCATTTTTTTTTGTTATAAATTTACTTTTAAATTAATTTTAAATCGCACAAGAAATGCGCATAATTCTGCCGTTTAAATGCTCACCTGATTGATTAAATCTTAAATGTTTATAATTAAAAAGCTTAATGTGGGTGTGTCCATCCGTGTGTGTGTGTTTGTGTAGTGTGTACTAAAACTACTGTTGCTGAATTTTAATTACGTTTTGAACGGCTGCAACTGTATGTGTGAGATAGTTAGAAACCTGCTAAAAAAAAGCCAACAATAAATTGTGATGATCTAGAAAGAAAACTAGTTAAGTGATAAGTGATATATCGTGCAGTATTTTCATGCATCGCAGTGCACTTTCTAATTGCTCCGCGCTAAAGCTCAAAATGAAGTTTTATGCACATTGCAGCGTTGCCAAATTGCAGTGAAATGGCAAATACACTGTAGGGAATAAGTATATATTTGCGGAAATTTGCTGATGTATTATTTTGAATTTACTTATGAAAAAAATGTAAAGCGAATAATATAAAATTTAAGTTAATATTCAGCTGTGTTCATTGAAATGGCAGCGCAACAGAAGCGATAATGTATAACGGTTTTTCTTAGCTTTTCCTTGTTCGAAAATTGATCGTTTGCACATTGTTTTTGTGAAATGAAATATAGAGTTAAGAAAAATGCCAAAATCCCGTTAGATTTACTTTGTTTTTGTACGTTCATGGAATTTTGGCTGTTCACTGAAATAGCAGTTTTTGATTTTCTTCGACGAAAAGTATAAAAAAAAATTTAAAATTTTGTGAATAGTGAGTTTAATTATGTTGATTATTATTATTTTAATGGTAATACACTATAAAAATGCAAATTTTTTATTATAGTGGGTAGAGGACCTCACTGTTTCAAGGAAAATCTGCATTTGATGCTTGAGCTTTAAAAGGAGGCAAAAACACATAAAAAATACACAATTTTTTTAAATGTTATACCAGATGGTATACAATGCTATAAATTATGATCTGAACTTTAAATTTTGGGGACCGATCCTCTAGGGATACAAAAAAGGAGCTAAAGTTGAAGATCAGTAATGCAACTATTCGAAGAGGACCCCTGAATGAAAATTTGAATGTTGGTTGCTCTTGAAAGGTGCCATTACACTGAATACATCTGTACGTGGTTTTAAAATTTAAATTCAATCTAAAATTAATTTTGAATAAAAACTATTTCTTATATAAATATACGTAATGCATTTCTAAGACTTGAAAATCATTTCTAGCTGTTTGACTCGGTGCATATTCAAGTTTGTCATGCATCTGAATTATTTATTCAAGTCCTAAAATCAACAAAACAATTTGTATAATTTTTACATTTTGCATAATTAAATCTGGCTACAAATTATTAAAATATGTATTAGAACTGAAATTATTTTGCGTACTATGTTGTTGTTGCTGAAACGGGATAATCACTTACAGCCATACGGCACCCACTGTAATTTACCACCCCCCATAGACCCCATAGCCCCCACGACGATGGTCATTAGGCTGGCAGCGCATGTTCCGATATCATTAAAATCTCCCTCTCCAACGACAATTAAATTTACATAAATTAGGCAAGGGGCACGCGTGTTTGCAGCAGAGCCAAGAATTACGCAAATATTAATATAACATAAAGGTAAATACGATAAAAGATTTTGTAAAGAACGACTAGAGTTAAGTTCAGGCTAAGGTTCGCTGGTTTGCAGCTTTCTTTACTCTTAATTAATCACAAAAAAATAAAAAATGAAAACAACAGCAATTTGCACATCGTCAAGCAAGAGTAATTTTAATGAAGTAGAACTAATTTCTAATTAAAATCAACATTAAAACGCAAAACAAAATAAAGCAAAACTAAATGCCCTCGCCGAGAGAGAGAGGACAGACCCCAAAACACACACACACACACACACACCCGACTCACCAACTCAACTCAGCTCATCCCATGCCATTCCATCCCAGCAGTGGAAAACGCAATGGACCGAGAGAGCGCAGCAGTAGTAGTAGTTGTTGTAGTAGTAGTAGAAGAAGCTGCTTAGCGGCAGAGCGATGCCAGCGACAGCAACGGCAACGGCTGCGACAGCGTACAATAACGAGTTTAAAGCTCCGCTAGCATGAGCACAACGCAATACATACAGACGTGCACACACACACACACAGAGAGAGAGAGAGACAGATAGACGGAGAGACAGCCAAGTTGAACAGACAAACAGGCAGGCAGACAAACGGACAGACACACATGCCATGGCGTAAAAGTTCGTTCTATACTTTTACGCTTTTATTTTGCCAACCCAAAAATAATCGTATTATGATAAGAAAAAAGTATAAAACGTAAGAAAAAAGCGCAAGCATAAACGTGTGCTCGCTCTGTCTAGAAATGAAAAAGGTAAAACACACGCCGGAACAACAAACGGAGCAGAGGTAGTAACGGCAGCAGCTCAGTAGCAGCGCTGCAAGCAGCAGTAAAACGTCGCTGAGCCGCATACAATTTATATTTGCTTTTAATGCTTCTCTTATTGCTGCTTTTTGCTTGGAAACAAATAAAACTGGTTTTCAACTCAATTAAACTAACCCAAAAAAATACGAGAAAAAAACGTAACAGAAAACAAAATATAATAAAACAAAAACAACAAGTCGAGGAAGAAAATTTTAGCAGAAAATGGAGAAGGAAGCAAAGAAAATTAAGCAAATGTGACAAAAGTTATTCGTGTTCAATCAGCTGTGTGGAGAGTTTGGAGAGTTTTGCATATGTATGTATGTGAATGAATATTATTGATAAGCTCAAGTTGAGGATAAATAGCATACATATATATAATGTGTATACATAAGTACTTCGAAAAAGTTAAGTAGTTTTTCATTTAATACCTGAAAAAACGGAAACTAAATAAGTTGTTTTTCTGGTTAGAACCTGTAATTTAAAAAAGTACAACATTTTAAGGATTCTTGTAATTCAGCATATTATAAACCTATGGTATCCTTAATCTGGCCTGTAAATTGTGGCTCAATCGGATAATAAACATCGGAGATATTCGATACATTTTCCGTAAATTTTGTTTGTCAGATTTAATTTTTGCGAAATGAGTTCATATCACCAATTTAGGCGAATTCCCTTTTTGTGCATACAAACAAGTTTACTGGTTGAGAAATTGTAAATAGCGCAAATTTACATGTATACGATCAATGTATATTTTTTACACGGTTTTATTTTGCACGATTTTGTCTGGAACCAAGTGTAAGAACAGAATTAGGTGAATAGGGTCTCCTACTGTCGGTTGCGTCTGACTGTAGCTTTCCCTACTACTTTTTACTGTCCTTTGAAATTATTTTTTTTCGACTAAAGAAAACTTGATAAAACTGAAACCGTATCATAATAAAGAAAAATCATTTATATTGTCAAGGATGAATTCTTTTGAAATTTGCAAAGGAATATCATCCCGCCAATCTGTCTAGACAAATAGCCAGAAGAGTTGCATTACTTCGATTAACAAGTTATAGATGGAGCGCAAATGCACAATCTTAGAAGGCCCAATTTAAGTACAGGGCTAGAAATAAATGATAAAATTAAACTTAATGTTATTTATAAATTCAAGTTACTATTGAAAAACCTAAAAGCAAAAGTAACACATCATTTTCTCTTTAAAATGAAATATTATAAGTTTAATCTATTGTCTATAGCGTTTAATTTAGAATTGGCAAATGACTGGCATAGTATGCTATCGATGATAAGTACCTACTAACTGAATGTATGCGTATGGGATTTGAATATCGATTGGAGTAGTCAAGTGCTATTGTTTAATTGAATATCTGAAAATGCTTGAAATGTCAATAAAATGCTGTGGAAAATGGCACTGGGAATGGGAACACAAATGCCAGGACTACCTCTCTCCACCTATCTCAATTCCAACTTTATAATAGGCGTAACAAACCAGATACAGAGTTAGATGGTCAACATTGGAAACAGTAGCAAACAGAACAAAGAGTATGAGCTGCACATTTACTTAGAGTTGGAAAAATCTGTAAACTTTAAGGTAAAATTGTTTGTTTGTGCTAACAAGGGAGAAAATAAACTGAAACTGACTGAAAGTGGAGAGAAACAGCAAGAGAAAAATGAAATTATAATCCCAAGGGAATGAAAGGAAATCTCTTTGAGAGAAGTGAGAAATCCAAGGTGCACACGAATTATGAAATCTTGTGATGCCCTAAGCTCTATTATAGAGTTGAAAATAACTAAGAGAATTAGAGTTCGAATTAGAGTTCGTTTAGATTAAATGCAGTTAAAGTATAGAATAAGTATAGTCGAATAATGGTAATAGTAAGTAATAGTTTATGTATGAATGAAGTATTGAAGTATAGATGAATTATTGGTGAAGTATATGTAGAGAAAGTAAGTAATGTAGAGAATGTGTGACAGATACTGATTCAGTATAGATAAAATATAATTAAAGTACAGAAAAAGCCCAATTGAAGTGTAGATGAACTATTGGATTGAAATATTAGTGAAGAATGTGCAGATAAACAATAACTTATAAAGAAAGTGTAGATAAATTTTAGAGTATAGACAAGACATAGATTAAATATAAGATTTAAATTCATTACTAATTTATAAACATTATATAACTATATACAAATTAAAGATAAAGTGTATATTAAAATAGTCGTATACGGCCTGAATAGCAATACACGTAAGAGATAGCTATGACATACTTAATTAGTCATTCAATTGATTAGAAGCTAATGGATATACATATAATAATTGCTACTCAGCTCAAATGAGCCGTTGTACAACAGCTGACTAATTACACAAAATACTTAATCTACTTTAAGAGAATGCCCTCTGATGTGCCAAACGCAATGTGCGGTGCTTCATTCAAGTGCTCTCTTCTGGGCTTTAAATTCAAATAGTCTTGCATACTATTTATTTCTTCGGTCGAATTGCTTGTTATTTGCAACCACATCATACAAACCTGTGCATCAAAATAAGCCCAGCCAATTTATTTTCCATAACAACTGCGCTACCAACAACAACAATAACAAGCGCAAAAAAAAAAAACAATAGGAAAAATAAAAGGAAAATCAAGAGAGTGGGGAAAAAAAGAAAGATATTTACAAATTTGTTATGCGGCTGCTGTTGCCCTTCGACTATAACTACAGAGAACAACGGCAACCCTGCCAAATTGGCACAGACATAGCGTCTGTATGCCTGCCAGAGTTGCCACCCAATGACTGGTTTTTTGTTGTTGTTTTTTTGCTCCTCGAATTGGCCCTATTTCAATGTGCATTACATTCATGTGGCTCAGCCATTGTGCACAGAGGAGGCCTACTCCATAATATTGTATAACAGACACCACAACAACAGCAACAACAACAACAACAACAACAACAAGAATACAAATAACAACACTAAGTACAGCAACAAGAACAAAAGCAGACCGGACCCAGACCAGACCAGACACAATCTGAAAATGTCGACCCATGCAAATTTTGAGGTCGGCTTTTTAGTACGGAAAAGAAGATGAGAAATTCGGTGCGGTTCGCTTTTTATGCTTTATTTTTATATTTTCCTCCCTTCGGTTGTCGATGGCATATTGAAATTAATGTAAATTTTTCCATACATTTGCGCCTTTTTGTTTGTGTGTGTTGCTGTTATTGATTACAGGCAACGCGAGGCGCTGTTTGATAATGAAATACCAGCGTTATTTCGCAAGAATAAAGCCATATTATTGGGCTCAGGTGGAGAGCTTAGGTTTCCGAGAGTTCGATAAAGTGTAAGGAAATGAAAATAGTACAAATCCAGCTTACAGGCTATTGCAGAGTCTTTAAATAAATAAATAAAAGTAATATGATATATTTCAACTTTAGATCACAGCCTGCACCCAAGCAAACATATATTTTATATAAATAATGTTTCAATTTATATTAATATTTGATTTATAAATGTGACGTGGATTATTGAGTTTTATTGCATGTAATTACGAGTGTGTGTGTCTGTGAGTGAGTGAGGTCTCCAGTGCTAAATCAAAGCAAAGCACTGATTGACTTCCTAGTATACCCTGCAGCCATTGGAAAAGGTTTTAATTGGAATATGTTAATACAATGCTTGTTGGTATTCAGATTCAGCTTTATCTATGATAAAAGTCTCAGTTGCACAATTCAATCAAAATAATTTGTATCTGTTTTAAATGCATATTTCTGTCTTTTTTGCCATACCGTATATAAAACTCATTAATGGGGTTTAAATTATCCAAATCCAATTCCCCACTTGAGCATAAACAAATAAACATATATCAAATTATATAAACAGAAAATGTTGCTCTTGGCCATGTTTGAAATTATATCAAGGATGAAAAGGACACGCAAGTAAATATATACACACACATATACTTATACATATATATACTATACATATAAGTATAAAACACGCAATTAACAGCAGGCGAGAGAGCATGAGGGAGAGGCAATAGAAGAGGCAGAGTGAGAAAAAGTGCGAAGAAAAAATTGACGTCGCTCATTTTGCGGAAATTGTTGGTTTGTAATTTAAATTTGCGCCATTTGCATTCAATGTGCGGGCTCAACTAAGAAACTAATGTGTGTGTGTTTGTGTGTGTATATTTGTGTATACATCCTGTGTAACCAATACCATTATAATACACTTGAGGAAAATAAAACAGGAAAGAATTGAATGTAGTTATGACACTATTTGTAAGAACAAAACAGTAAGCAAAATTAAATAAAAGATAATATAAAAACTATAGTAAATAAATAAATTTTAAAAATATAACAAATCAAAATATAAATTAAAACGAATGCAAAATTTATTTATTATAAACAAAAATAAGTTCAATATGAATTAAAAAAAAAAATATATCAGCATCAAAAACAAAAAAAATTCAATAAACAATATTTTAACTAATTATTTCAGAAACACTGCATAAAATTTAAAATAAATTATCTAAATTATATCAATACTAATATAATAAATCAAATATATGTTTACATACTATGTACATACATATTAATTAAATATTTAAAAATAAATAATTAAATAAATAAATAATTTTAAAATAATTAATTTAAAAATAAATAATTAAAAATAAATAATTAAAAATAATTTATTTAAAAATAAATAACAAAAATAAATATTTAAAAATAAATAATTGTAAAATAAATAATTTAAAAAAAATTAAAAGTATAAATAGTCTAAAAAATAATAAACACTTGACAACAATTCTTTTTTTATCAAGCTGTAGCTTATTACCGCCTTAGAGGTTCTCGGCACCGTCCTTTACACGGACACACGCACACACACGCAACGCTACGCAGCGCGTCTAAAAACGGAAACGGATGTTGGCAAGTGTAGACATATTTTCTTAGCAACTTTTCCGCAGTACTCGCACTAACTACCGTGTCTCCTCTCTCTCAGTACTTCCAAACATTTATACTGCCAGTGTCCCATTCCCTTTCACATTCTCATCCCCAACTCATTCCCATTCTGCTTGTGCTCAACTAGTTTGAAAACTTGCTGGCAAAAGTTTTGTTGTAACATCAAGTCAATGAGCGGGAGCTTTTTTTGAGAGCTTCATGAGGTTGGCAGGGAGAGAGGCAGAGAGGCAGAGGTGAGGTGTAGAGGGAGGGATGTGCGGTTTGAAGAACTTTGTTTACTGCTGTGCGAAAATGAAGTAGCTTGGCTTTAGCTTTTTCTATGATTTTTGATTTCTTTCGGGCCAGAAGCAGTATATTAAGTCCGTCGCAGGACGGATGAGATGGGAGGAGAGAGTTGGATGAGTGTGAAGGAGTAGGTTCTGTGGCAATTGTGTCACTTTAAGCTGATTTCGCTGTAGGGAGTTGAAAGATGTGACGTAGCAACTGAATAAAGTAGGTCCAGAAAGAGGACAGATTGAAAAAGAGAAAGAAAGCGAGGAGAACAGGTTGACAGAGAGACAGTGCATGTAAGAATTAAGGTCTAACATTATGAGCGGTTGACTTAAAAAGAAAAGGAGAGATAAGAGGGAAATTAGAATCTTATAACTTTTGAGCATATATATATAGAATTTATGATTTCATCTTAGATCCACAGAAATACTTATTATTAACGAGTGACCAATGGAAATGTGCTAAATGAAAGCTAATATTTGTCTTGCAAGTTTTGGGCTACTTAGTGGCTCCAAGTAAGCCAGTGCTTGTCCAGTCCTGTGTCCGTCCTTGACTGGCTAAATAAGTAAATAAGTTGACAGCACTTGTGTCACACTTTATGCACTAAGCGGCAACAAATCTGCACCCAAAGTCCTATTACAAGGCTTTATCGGCCCTCGGGAAATATATATGAAAATACACACTCACAGACACACACACAAACACATACGCAAGGGAAAACGGGATAGAATGGCAATAAATTCTGGGGCATAAATATGGACTAGGGATGTGGCAGGAGTCGTAAGAGAGAGGGGACGAAAGGAAGTGGGATGTACTCCACTCTACGGTGGGCGGAGTCACACTTACATTTGATAGGAACGAACGCATGAGGCACCAAATGGCGTGCCGTTAATGAGGCGTTGCCACCCAACCAAAAAGTAACCCCCCCTTCCCCACACTACTACATTCTCTACTCCCCCATGGCCCCACTGTTGCCAGTTGCTACACGCACTTACAATACAATGCGTGCATTTAATATGCCGTTAGTTTAATGAACTAAATTAATAGTTAATACTAAGCAGTAGAAAGATGGCGAAAGGACAGACCCAATAGGAAAACCCAAAGATACAGATACGCACTAATTTCCGACAAACAAGAATTGAAAGCAAATCAAGCGTGATATGGACTACACTTGCCATATACGTAACTCTAGGTACAATTCTGAATGTGGTTGAATAAAGATTGAAAGCAGAGTGAATAGATACATACATAGACTTACATCTATGCATCTGGGGGATGGTGAAAGTGTGTGTAGAGTGTGGGGAGTGGATATATCTTATTTCGGGTCACATGTGTACCATTTTGTTAGCTTGATGACGTTGACAATTTTTGGCTTTTGCGGTATCATTTGAATTTTAGCTCTAGATTAAAGTTTTGTTTTTGTTTCTGATGCGGGCTTTTGGGTGTATCGGTACACTACTGGCACGTTATGCGGTTACTTTAACTGCCTGCTATCTGCACGTAGTCAAACTATATACATTTGCTGAGTCTCGAGTCATTGTGGTTAGCTGGAAGATAGCCAGACATATGTTACACATGTTAATAAGTGTAGAGGCTTTAGTTGATATTCTACATGGAAATTGAATTATTAAAGCACTTTACTACTTGCGATAGAATTTATTCAAAACTAAAGTCTAGTTTCATTTGTCTTTGATAAATCTCGATTTCAGCACAGCCCACAATTGGGATTTTTAGACCCTGTACTTTAAAAAAGTACAAAAGGGTCTATTAAGTTTGTGCAAATGACATTTGTGTGTAACAGGCAGAAGGAGGCGTGGCAGACCCCATAAAGTATATATATTCTTGATCAGGACGACGAGCTGAGTCGATATAGCCCTGTCTGTCTGTCCGTCTGTCCGTCTGTCCGTCTGTCTGTCCGTCTGTCCGTCTGTCCGTCTGTCTGTCTGTATGAACACCTAGATCTCGGAAACTATAAGAGCTAGAAACTTAATTCTTTTTTTATTAGGTTAGTGTATTACATAGGCAGGTCAAGTTTATTTCAAATGTTTGACAAGTCATCCCCCTCCCCCTCAAATTTGCAAAAATGTTCTTAGTATATACAGTTTAAGAGTCACTGGATTCATTTTCTGCAGGATAAAAGCTTTAGGTGCTTTGCATGTTTGGTGCGAGTTGCAGCCCAATCGGATAATAAACACCGGAGATATTGGACAAAGAATTTTCAGTACTAGGCATTTGGCTAGGGGAGGGGGGAAGCCGCAGCGTATGCGGCCAGTAGGGCGTATGCGTGATTTTTGATTGTGCGTATGAATTTCTGCATGAGTATTGGTTATTGTTTGTATGTTAGTATATATTTGTATGTATAAGTGTATGTGTGTATGTATACACACATATGTTTATATGTATGTGTATGTGAGTATATACTTATATGCAGCTGCTATTATCAACGCCCAGGGTAAATCAAAGTACAGGGTCTTCTACTGTCGGTTGAATCCGACTGTAGCTTTCCGAGTTTTTTGATGTCAGCATTATGAATTATCCAAAAGGAAAAAAGAAATTAATGAAGCATATGTATGCCTCCAAAAAAGGGCAACAATTTCTTATCTATCTGTCACTACACACACACACACACACACTCTTGCACACACATTACTCAGCAGCGCCATCTGTGGGCGTGATTTTCTATATAGCATTTTTTTTGCTGCACATGATTAACAACTTTAATGATAATCGCATAGAAGCCGAGAAAAGAAACGAAAGCGTGTGTGTAACAAGTACAATAGGTTTTTTCTTCTTTTTCGCCATGATTTATGACTTCATTATGGTATATGTATGGCAAATATTTTTAGAGTATATACTACTGTGTACCGATTGTAACAATTTTAGTTCCACTTGAAAATGTGCAGTATGCTTATATTAGCAAGAAAAAGTTTTATAGTGCGACGCGTAACTTTTCATTTACATAAAAGTTTATATGTTTCTTGAAAGTTCACATCGACTGTATAATTAAAGAATAACTCACTACACAAGTTACTGTTAAGTGTTTGAGCCGTCTACATATATCTAGATATTACTATATAGTATAGTATATCTAGATATTACTATATAGTATAGTATATCTAGATATTACTATATAGTATCATATAGTATCTTTGTATCTTCATATAGTTCACTATATCCTCATAATGTGTCTATTCATCTGCATTTAGTGTCTGTAAGTACTATCTATGTATCTTGTATTTCGTAATTATCTGTCTTCATATACTGTACATATATCTTTATATATTTGTTTCTTATGTGTGGCTCTATCTATGCATCAATTGCCATCTATGTATATATTATGCATAAATCTGTTTGCCTGCCCATTAACTTTGCATTGCGCACTGTTTTAGCTCAATATTTTGTGGCTATTGTGGTTAGTCTGGCTCTGATGTTTCGCTCTTCTATAATTTCCATTCCATAATAAAAGTTTTGCAACGTTTATTAACTAGTGGCATTTGTGTATGTTTATTTAGCTAAACCAAATGGTTTCAATAGTCAAATAGTTACACTATTTTTCCTTATAATTCTTAACTAATTTAAGCTTATAAAACTGATTGCCTCTTGTTGTTAAATTTCCCAATTATTTCAAATGAAATATTTCACTTTAACGCTTAAAGTCCATTAAATGTCAAAATTTGGACAAATGTACACACACTCGCATACAACTGTGGCTAGAATTTCCATTTCCGTTTTGGTAACTGGCCTAAAATTCAAATGCATTTGACTTTGAATCATCAATAGCTTTCAATTCCAGCCCCTATACTGTGTGGCATCCCCTCACACTTTGTTTCCATCTGCCGTCAATGGAAACGAATTTTTGATTGGCATTTACTTCTACTGCTGTAAATGGGCTTTCTATCAAGGTCAATGCACCTACATATGTATATAGTGTGCTCTATTTAACTGTAACCCCCACCTACATACTGTAACCTACTCCACTCTTCTACAGCCTGCTGTATAGTGATTACCCCTTACCAACTAATCAACACTTTTTTAAGCGCTTTTCGCGATTCGCAACAGTTTTTGCACACTTGTAATAAATCGTATAATTTCAACGAGAGCCTGGATATTTATGAGTGTAATACACGCGCAGATACCCTTTAAATGGTTCCATGATATTTGATGATAAATTGATCATAATAAATATGCATATGTTATGAATCAATAGTTTTGTTAGTCTATTAAGTACAAAAGGGTCTATTAAGTTTCTGCAAATGGCATTTGTGTGTAACAGGCATAAAGAGGCGTGGCAGACCCCATAAAGTATATATATTCTTGATTTGGACGACGAGCTGAGTCGATATATGTCTGTCTGTCTGTCCGTCTGTCTGTATGAACACCTATATCTCGGAAACTATAAGAGCTAGAGACTTAATTAGGTTAGGTTCGTGTATTACATAGGCAGCTCAAGTTTATGTCAAAAGTCATCCCCCTCCCCCTCTAATTCGCAAAAATATTCCCAGCATGTACAGTTTTAGAGTCACTGTTTTCCTTCTTTGCATGAATAAAGCTTTAGATGCTTTGAATGTTTGGTGAGATTTGCAGCCCAATCGGATAATAAACACCAGAGATATGGGACAATCAATTTTCTGCAGTAGGCATTTGGCTGGGGGACGGGGGAAACTACAGTGTACTCGGGCACTAAGGCGTATGCGTGATTTTTGATTGTGAGTATGAATATCTGTATGAGTATTGGTTACTGTTTGTATTTGAGCCTATATTTGTATGTATAAATAAGTGTATGTGTGTATACATACACACATGTGAGTATGTACATATTTGCTGATTCTGCTATCGACTCCCAAGGCAAATATCCTACTGTCGGTTGCGTCCGACTGTTTTTATATTAATTGTATATTTATTTTACTAATGATATTTTAACATTCGACCCAAATGTACGTTATATCCTTATGTTGATCAAAATATTGGGTTTGTAATGTTATCGATTACATTGCCAATAAGTGAAATTGCCACTCACTTTTACCTTATTTGATCTATATGTATATATATTATTATTTGCTTGTAGCACTGCCAAACTTTTAACAAATTTCAACTACTTTTTTCGAGTGAAGAGCAAAGCTCGAATGTTTGCCAAAAGCGAATTGCGAATATTCCTCGTACACTTTTTTCTTTGCGCATTTGTTGCTGTGTAATGCTCTTTTGCCTTGTTGTTGTTGTGAGACTTTTTTGATTGGAAAACTTGTGCATTGAGACTGAGATATTATTTTCTTACATTTTTTAAGAGGGGTAGGATAAAGAGAGGACGTACAAGTAGAGCAGCGAGCTAATTAAAATGCTGCCGTTGGCTTGGAGAGGTTTGGAGTTAAAGTTCAAAAACGTGTGAAAATTGACAGTTTTCACAGACAAGAATAAAGTATGGAGGTGCGCTGATAACAGAGGGGCTAGTAAGTACAGAACGAGGACGAGGCAGATGCGATGCTTACACACAGTTAGCCAATTTATTTCATGGTAGTCGTACTCGTAGTCTCATCCATGGCCAAGAATTTAATTTGCAGCAAAGTTGTTGACACTTTCGGGTTGTTTGGTTACGGTTTTTAGATTTTATACCCTGTGCAAAGGTATGATGGAAGTTTGTGGTAGATACGCCAAATTGAACTGACAGCATTGATTTTTATTTTATATACATATAATATAAAAATATATAATATATAAATAACAATAATATGATATATAGTAAATAAATAACATAGAGTGAAATGTATTACTATTTATATAAACATTATTATATTATTATTTATATAATTAGTTTGACTTTATATTCAAGGGTATATCAAGGTCGTTTCACTAATTTCTTGCGTTTGGATTGTGTCCATGACCAGGTTTTTGTTTTCAATCTGATATCCTTGATTATGCGGCATGTCTAGTGTACTCTGAGCCTTTCTCTTGCTCTCTGCTGCATCCATCTCTATCGCAGTTTTTTCGCTCTGGCTTTCTCTAGCCCGCCTAAAATTGTATGCTTGTATCATTAATTAAGATGCATAGACACACACACACACACACATGCGTTAAGGAAAAGGGAAGAGTAAGAAGCAAAGTTAAGCTAAGCCCAACGCAGGTTGCGTTTTGTCTATGAAAAGTGAGTGCGGCGGTTAGGGCTGCTGTGACTTCTATTTGTTTATGCTGCCCAATACACCCTCCCCTCTTCACACCACCCTGTACACATAGCTCAGTTGCGGACTTGGGTGTCTGTGTGTGTGTGATTCTGGGAGACACACGGCAGGGGAGAGTAGAAGATATATGGAGAGAGACGCCTTAAAATTGCTTTGGTCGCATAAAATTTGCAATCAGAATGACTTGCAGAAGTAACTTTGGTATGTGTGAGAGTGTGTGCATTACTTGGTTGTCTTCTTAGCCAACTTAATTCAATTTAATCAGCTTAGTAATTAGGCTGTTGCTTTTACGAGTTAAAGTAAAAGAGATGTAGTTAGGGAGTTGAGTAATTTATATAAATTAAATCAAAAGAGAAAACATTATTTAACTGGTAGAGTTATAGAACTCTGATTATTTGAAAGTATAAGTATTAATGCTACCAAGTCTAGACGGTGATTATAGACTGCACTCAGGGAAGCTGACAAACAGCAATAGCAGTCTAAGAAACTCGAAAAGCTACAGTCGGATGCAACCGACAGTAGGAGACCCTGTACTTTCCTTTGCACACACACACGCTAACAAACACTCACACATGCGCACATATCGTAAAGTCACTCGCAAGCACACATACACACTTATGTGCATATGCATGCTGCTCCCCCTTGTCTAGTAAGGAAACTTTAATCTCGGTGTTTATTATCCGATTGGGCCACAATTCACAGCATAGATAAATGCTATCATAAGATTATTGTATGCCAAAGCACAGCCACAAATCCAAATTATAAGTTTAAAATTTGAACTATGCAAGATTAGAAGTAGATTAACTGGGTTGAATTAAGTTTGAATAAATATTCCTTTTTGTTATCGTGTTAAACAAACTATGGTTATAGCTTGACGTTTATTTATCGATTGCCATCATTACAGTTTAACTCTAATTAAGTACTCCATGTATCGATTTGTTTTAAAGTATATTGAAGCAAAGCAGCCTTACAGCTAATGCCAGGCGTTAACTTTTCAGGGCCACTGTGCGAGTCATAAGTGACTCATCAATATAAAATTCACTGCAATTTGTAACTTGAATTTGCAGACTTGATAGAATTGATTTCTCTGAAATTAGTCATATAAGCTGATTGAGGTAATAATCACACATTTTAACTGAGATGTTTAAATAAAATTGACATTACAATAAATAAATAATAATGAACAGCGTTTATTTGCTTGCAATTTGCTCAGAAGTGAAGGCAAAATGGCTGTAAAATAAATCAATAATTTATGCGATTTTTTTAAGCTATTAAGATATTAGAAGCATAAAGAGCTGTACGACCTTCACACAGAAAAAAACCAAGACAAAAGGTAATAAAATGATATGTATATAATAATAAACGAAGTATCAACAAACATTTATGCCCCAGGCAATCCATGAAAAGAACAAAACAGATGAGACCCAACAGATAACTGGCTGAAAAATAAAAACCAAGCAAAAATAGACGTTGCAATAGGCCAAATAAATGTAGCTACAGTTCTTTTCTTTTGCAAGTTTTTTTTATTACTATATATGTATGTAAATATGTGTGTTTGTGTTCTGACAAACTACAGTATGTAGCTAAGTGTTTTGTTGTTTCTCTATTTAGGAGTGGAACATAACAGATTAATGATAAGCAAAGTTAATTGGCACAAGAACCAAAGGCAATGGACAAAAGATACATAGAGACAGACAGCGGTTGTGTGAGATATGACAGGTTCGTTATAACCCATTGACCCTAATGCTATATACATTCATACATACATATATGTGTGCGTCAACTGTGTGAAATTCATTAAGCTCTGCTTATATCTAGCATGCTCTGCCTTACAACAGTCTTTCACTCACTCTTTAACTCCCAAAGTGCTGAAAAGTTGAATGAATTGTTGTTACACACACACACTCACACACACACACACTGTAAGCAGCGGAGGGGGCATCTCGTAAATTTAAACAGACCCACAGACACTTTTTATGGCCTAGTAAAAGTATTTGAGTAGCAAGACCTTAAGATTGCTGTCAACTACTTAAAGCAACTTAGCTTGCAATACTCTCAAAATGTTATTTAATTTTCTGAGTGGATTTAAGATACTTGTTACTACAGAATTTAGTCATTAATTTAAAGCAGTATAATACTTTAGAGAAAATTAGAACCTTGTAGATATAATTAATAATAACTATCATAAAATTTATTGATAACTATCTAAGTACTTGAAATTATTTTACTTGAATTTTTATTATATTCTTTTGATACTTGTACTAATTTTAGTTTTTCTATTATGCTTTCAGCTTTATAGTGGAAATTAATTTTGATCAGCGAGCTAGGTAAGTTAATAAGTCAAACACTCCTATCCTAATATACTAAATAAATGTCGAATGCAACAGTTTTGTGTAAATGACCAAATGGCACTGCATGTTGACGTGAACCTGCCTCGGCACACGAACGGAATAGACTGAAGCTCTATGGACGATGATGGCTGTTCTACTTCGTTGTACTTTAGAATCTTCTCTACTAGTTTCCGGTCTCTTTAAGCTACTCTCCTTTGCTCGCATTGTCTGCTTTCAGTCCGTTCTCTGTACTTAAAAAACTCGGAAAGCTACAGTCGGATTCAACCGACAGTAGGAAACCCTGTACTTTCCTTTGCATACACATATATATAATACTTTGTGGGGTCTGCCACGCCTCCTTCTGCCTGTTACATACATTTCCGATTTGCACAATCTTGATAGACCCTTTTGTACTTTTTAAAAGTACAGGGTCCAAAAAATTAATGTTTGTTGCATTCGACTGAGCTGTACATTCTGCATAGAGTTATTTTCTGCGTATGCAGGGCAATCAATAATTTTCAATAAATTTGCAACATTTTCAATCCAGTTTTTTATATAATTTATTTTTGCTCTGTTTTGTTGTCCGTTTCAACTCGCTTAGGGGCGTTAAAAAATGGCCACGCCCAGCGTAAAGTGGCGCGCATTTGTTGAATTTGCCCTGTGAAATTTGCATGTGCTCTATAAATTTGAATGAATTTATTTTGTGCAGACAACAACAACAACTTTAACAGGAGCAATACGTTTGCAAACAACAACAAGTGCAAACATGAAATTGTTGCTGCTGTAAGCAGAGAGTGTTTGCCAATTGCAACCAAATGCATGTTGTTGTTGCTATTAATATTGCTGTTGTTGTTATACTTGTTGTTGTTGACACAATTGAGCGTCATATTTATTATGCCACTGGCCTTTCGGTTTCTTTTTCATTTTCTACACCCCAAAACCATTGTGTGTGTGTGTGTTAGTACAAAGGGGATATACCAATTTTGATCAGATGTACGTTAGCGTTAAGGAAAGATACTTTTTTTGATTCTGTAATATTTTAGTTTTATTATTATTTTAGTTACAGTTTTATTTTAGATTTTTAATTATTACTTTTTTATTATTTTTATTTCAGTTTTATTATTTTTTTTTTAATATTTTATTTATTTAATAATTATATACATATATTATTTTTGTTTATTTGTATTATTTTAGTTTATTTGTATTATTTTATTTTATTTGTATTATTTTATTTTATTTGTATTATTTTATTTTATTGGTATTATTTTATTTTATTTGTATTATATTATTTGGATTACTTTTAATTTTATTTTTTATTAGTATATTATTCCCAATTTATTTTTGTTGTTATTTTTATTATATTATTTTTATTATATTATTTTTATTATATTATTTTTATTTTATTATTTTTATTATATTATTTTTATTATATTATTTTTATTATATTATTTCTATTATTTTAATAAGTGCATGTATATGTGAGTATGTACATATTTGCTGCTGCTGTTATCGACTCCCAAGGCAAATCGAAGTACAGGGTCTCCTACTGTCTGTTGCGTCCGACTGTAGTTTTCCCAAAATTTTTTGTTCTACTCTCCCATTTATTCACACGAAATCATTTGAGTTTTTTTCTGCCAGGCCAAAACATTTTTAACATATTGTTCTATATGTTTATCTGTTTTATTTTAATGTTTTGTGTTTTGTTCTCTGTGGTTTAGTTTGTATGTATTTTATTTGGTTTCGTTTTGTGGAATGTGTTGGCTCAGTGAAAATATTTCATTATCAGAGAAATTTTTTACAACAAAATGTAGAAACATGTTTGCAACATGACCTCTCAACTGAAAGCCATTACAAACACGCACATATCCCTTCCACAAACACAGAAGCAAACATGTGTGTGTGTGCACCTGTATACAGTCAGTGTGGGTGTGTGGCGTCGTCGTCTGTGGCAGAAGTAATTTTCCAGGACACAAACAACCATAGCACACGGCATATCAGTTCATTTTCTTAGTGTGTTCCTCTTGCTCTCCAATCTGCTCTTTATGTTTCTCTCATGTTTGTTTCGCTGCTTATGCTTCCACCTATTTGGCTTCTGACAATGGCTCGACGATATAAGCACCTTAGCAATCAGTTGGTTAGGAAAAGATACAAGCTAGAGAGTTGTGAAAGCTTTAAGTATGCGACTAATAGTTACCCTGTGAATGTATAGATTGTTAAAGTTCAGAACAAACAACAAAACAAACGCAAAGTAAATAAATCTATTTATTTTGCAGTAATTCTTGTCATTTTTGGTTTTGACACTCTTTTTTAATACACGTACACTCTCTCTTGCCTGATACCTATAGAGTATTTACGATTTACATGAAACCCAATTTGCCATGTTTTGCGGCATTTTCATTCTCGATTCGACCTTCAAGGCACAAGTCGACTCAAACCGAGCCAAGAATTGGTTTTCGACATACTTATTGGGCACAAAAGTCAGCAAATACTGAAGGCGAGTGAAATGCAAATGCGATTTTCCTTGTTATACCATCAAGTGTTTTCTTTTTATCGAATGGACTGAGCATTTGCATATGCCAATTCTATTCTATCGCACATAATCACATTTATCAGTGAACATATATTCATTACAGTATCTCTCTACTTATAAGATTTTTCTGTAATCTGCATAGAATTCCACTATGAGATAAACCGATTTCACTGAAGTGTATAATATAATACATTAATCATGTGCATAATTTTAGTTTTACTTATAATTTCATGGAGTAATATTCCAATATTTTAATGAATTTTATTCGTAATAAGAACTTTAAGTTTGTACCTTACGTAATTTAGTTGATTCAAACTACAACAAAGAATTTTGGAGTCGGTCTCAAACTGCTAATTTCTGTTCTGATCTTAAACTTGCTTTAACCAAAAACCTCGCCAGTTGACTATATGTAGTTTATTAGAGTTTTATGTCCTGTCTATCTGTACAAACACCTAGGTCTCGCAAACTCTTAGAGCTAGAGAGTAACTTCTTTTTTGTTACTTTATTTATTTTGTTTTTAAATTTATTTATTTATTTTTTTTTTAATTTATTTAATTTTCTTTTTAAATTTATTTTATTTACAGTAGAGTCCGGTTATAACGACTCTGCTTAAAGCGTCCGTCCGGTTATTGTGACGAAAACTCGATGGCTTGGTTGGTCCCCATACATACTTATATGAAAGGGACTCCGCTTAGTACGTTTCCGCTTTTAGCGACAAACCGCCTATACAGACGGGATTTTTCACAATTCAACCGGATATTGCGACGTACCGAAAAAAAATACAGCGAAATAATGCCAAATTTAAGCATCAAACGACGCTGTTAGAAATGTATGTATCTATTAGTGATCGGCACCCTTGCTTGTGTGTGTAGCAGCGACTCTACTCTCTCTTAGTTTTAGTTGTCGCCTTAGCAACGCTGCTGAGAGAAAGAGAGAGAGAGAGTCGAAGTGCAATACCGACGTCACACAAATGTTAACAGCGTGCGTGTGCAGACCTCATAGCCTATTCCATGAGATGTCCCGTTATATTTCTAGTTTTTTCTGCTTTTTTCAAGTAAAACTTAATGCGTAAATTCACCAAATGTGAGTTAATGCGCAAAATGCGCCATAGTGAGCTTCTGAATAATGCATATGTATACGACTAAAAACCTATGTTAGTGAATTGAATTTATTAAATTTTTTGTTTTGATTAAAAAATTAATTTTTTTTATTTTAAAACCTATTACAAACATGGCAACCCTAAAATAAACAAAAAAAAATTTTTTTTTGCTCCTTTTGGTTAATGCGTCGTCCGGGTATAACGACGTAAAATCGTCGGTCCCTTGAAAGTCGCTATAACCGGACTCTACTGTATTTATTTTTTTTAAATTTATATTTATTTTTATTTTTTTTTTTTAATTTATATTAATTAGATACAATATAAGACTAAAACTTGCTAAAGTATTTAAAAATTAAAAAGAACTTCAGTTAAAACTCTAAGCTCGTCTCTAACTGTTTGTATTGGAAAAAGCTACGATTCTAGTTTTATAATAGCTTTTAGCTTAAGGCATTTGTCTATTGCACTACTTATCTAGTAAAACTCTTAAGCTAGTTGGACTTCAGTTCTTCTTTCGATAAAACACATTGAATTTTAGTTTTGAGGTTACAATCAAATAAATTGAATGCGTTGGCCCGAACACTCTAATCGGTCAATTTTTACAATTGCAAACAAAGCAACAAATATACGAGGCACTCAACTCAACCCAACTCAAACAGCTCAAAGTGGTTTTTCCGCTTGGCAATAGCTAAATACAAGTAGGAGAGCGACTGTAAAAAAAGGGGAGTAAAACAGCAAACTACCGCCAAACGGTTATAAAAACAAAAACTAGAAGAAGAAGAAGCAGAAGACGACGAAAAAGAAAAACTAAACTGAACTTGACTAGTTGCCATTACTATCGTCAAATGCCTCCGTCGCTGGCATAGAAAGCAGAAAGTCCGTGGCATGTTTTGCCGTTGTTGGCCTCAAAATTGTTGAAGCAACTGCAATAACAACACCAACAACTCAAGCAAAGATAGATAGAGAGTGAGAGAGGTTGACTTTGAGAGGGAGAGAGAAGTAAGCATTTGGAACAGACATAATCAAATTTGTTACCGCTTGCTCAGTAAACTGAAACTGAACTTCATACAGATTACCACATACTATGTATTCCATGCATATTTATAACGTTAACATTGCATTTTTGGTTTTTGTGAATACCCTGTAAACAAGCAGTGTGTAAGATAGTGTATATTATGTACCAGAAAAGATAAAATAGCAAGCTAATTATAAGCACTTAAAGCAATGTGTAACATTTTTGAATGATATGTGTTAGTCATGCGGGTTTTTGTAATACAGAGCTGTTAGTGTTATGCAGTTTATAAACAATCAGCAGTAATAAGCAAAGTAATAATAACGTAAAATATTTTAAATAAGTATACATTTATTAATATTTATCAATAAAATGTAAAAAATAATAGTGTACATCTTTTTATATACCCATAGCAGATTATACGCTTTTCCGCAAATCTATTGACAGGGTATGCCACATTCAAACTTTCCCTGTGTCCATCTATATATATCAATATTTTTATCTAAAGATCTATCTATTTATCCTTACATCAAATCTATCTATCTATCCTTGTATATGGGCATTTCCAGGGGTCGCGAACGTACGTTCGTACGCTTTTAATGCAAAAATAAAATAGAAAACAAGCGTTTTCTAAAAAATGTTCTTATACTTTTTTATAGCATTTTGGTAGCTCTTTGTTTAGTGTAAATGATGGGGTTTATCGAGTTTTCATTTTTTAAATATTGGCAAAAAACATGCGGTCGCGAACGTACGCAAAATAGAAGTCGATTTTGGCTTAATCTAGTAAAATGCAAAAAACAGCGAATTGGGATGGAATATTCTAAAGCAATAACTTTACTATTAAAATGAATTAATGTAGCTTTCTATTAAGCCTATTCTCAAGAAAATATCTCCATTTGTTTTTTTTAAATTGAATTAAGTACCGGTCGCGAACGTACGGGTCGCGAACGTACGATTTTTCCATGCTACTTTATTTGTTTTTTTTTTGGTTTAAATCTAATTTTTTTATGAATAACTTCATATTTCCTTTATATTAGATTACTGTAAAGAGATTTGGTAGAAAAAGTGCAAGCGTATCATATGTTTTCATTGCGAAATAATTAAATATAAAAATGCCTTTAAAAGTAGCTAAAAGTGAAGAAATTACAGTTTTTTTAGTTTTTAGGCCAAATTCCTAATAGATATGGTATGGATTCATTGTATTATGAAAATTTTGCCATTTCTTTTTGATATTTGATATTTGATATTTCTTTCTTTACACAAAAATACGATAATTATGAAGATTTTCATTTTCGGGCCTGGTTGACCATTTGCCGGATATGCCCATATTTATAAATCTTTCTATCTATCTATCCATCTATCTATCTAAAGACTTATCTATCTATCTATCTAAAGACATATCTATCTATCTATCCATCTATCTAAAGACATATCGATCTATCCATCCATCTATCTATCTAAAGACTTATCTATCTATCTATCTAAAGACATATCTATCTATCTATCCATCTATCTAAAGACATATCGATCTATCTATCCATCTATCTAAAGACGTATCTATCTATCTATCCATCTATCTATAGACATATCTATCTATCTATCTATCTAATGACATATCTATCTATCTATCTATATATCTGTCTTTTTATCTAGCTGTTTATCTATCTTTTATACTCGTTTTGCAATTTTATCTACAGGGTATGCAATCAGTCAGTCAACTTTATACAATTTATTTAAAATCTTAACTTTGCTCTTTAACATTTCTTAAATATACATATGGGCTTTTTTATTGACAGCATGCACTGTGTACAGGGTATTAGCTCTGCAACCAATTTGCCGTTGTTTTCCACACTTTACTCTCTTAGTTTTGTTTTGTTTTACTGTATTTTTTTGTGCCCCACATTGGCTTAATGGAGGGCCGAATCGAGACAGACGGACACGGCGTGTGAAGCGATTCGCTCTGCAAACTAAACTCAAGTGGCATTGAAAAACTTTTCTACCCCACAGCTGTTTACGCCTTTGCCTCCCTTTATTCGCTTGTGCGTTGTGCCTGTCATTCGTTGTAAACAAGCGACAACATTGGGGAGAGCTCACGTCCACACCGATTAGCCGAGGTTATAACGCAAAGCTCCATGGGGCTTATGCTGCTTGTAGTACATAGGGGGATGCGTAGAGGAGGAGGAGGAGCAAGGACTGAGATGATATCCTGTACCTGAACCTTGCATCTGAAACTTATTGCAATTAATTAACGAACGTTAACAAAGTTTCCTTTCCACAAATAACAACAAAAAGAGAGCGCTTTTTGCCCTCTAAATGTTTGGGGTTTTTCTGCTTCTTCTTCCGTGCGCTTATTATTCATTCAAAATATTTTTCTGCATAAATTTTGGCGCAAAACGTATCCCCAAAAGCGAAGGCCAGAAGTCTAAAATGCGGTGGCAATTAAATTACACAATGCTTTTTGGGCACGAAAAGGTCGTCGTCACATCAGGAAAAAAGGTTAAGAAAACCCTGAAAAAACGTGTAGTGAGAAAAAAATGGTTTAAAACTTACAGTTGAAGGCATTTTAGGGGACACTCCTGCCTAGCTTTGCGTGTGTGTGTCTGTCTGTGTGTGTTTACAGTGTTGATGCGCTTTGCGGTAAGAGAAGAGATTCGGTGCGTCGTAACATGAATGATATATGGCCTGAGCTTGGGAAACTTGTGAAAGCTTTTTGAAATTTAGATGTGGTAACTGATTTCTCGATATAAACGAGTTCACTTCTTCTTTCCAAGATGTTTTTTTTCAGTTATTAATAGATGAATTGTTTTACATTGCTATTTTGTTGAGGGTATAAGTTGTGATGCACTCTTCCAAATTGCAAAAGTATCTGTAGATTAAAGTTAAGTACAGCATGAGGAGTAAATATTGAAATGAAGAATCAAGTGATAAACTCTACCTAGGCACAGATATCTAACGATATAGTAGATATACAGATATATATATTGAAATATGTATAAACACAGAAAGAATTAGGGGTTTCAGTATTCAGTACATGTAAATTTGAATATAAGGTTAATTAACAATATTATTACAGTTAGAAAAAGATATTTGTTGTATCCCTGAAAATATGGATACATTTTATAGAGTATCCAATAGAAAAGATACAAATTGAGATTTATAAACAAAAAAAAGCATATAGAGAAATGTATGTATATACAGAGAGATACATAGAGATGTAAATACATACATGTTAATATATGTAGATAAAAATATATTCTTATTATATAGACTCCACATGGAGATACACAGATACACAGAAGATGCAGTTTTAGTTAAAAATACAGAAATTAATCTGAGCAGCGAAGGTCGCAACGGTTACAGATACAGTTACCGATTAAGTGCTGTTTGACCTGAAGTTGAAGGTAGAGATTTACAATGCACATCTCAATATTTGAGCTATCTGGATATTTAAAGTTGTTTAAAAAGAATAATTTAATATCGAAACTGTATGTCGTTTATGCAGACGTTTGCCAGACCTTAAAAGGTACATTTAGTTTATGACTAAATCCACGCCTCACTGATAAGACGTTGCCTAGCATTTGCTCCATAGATAAGGGCATATTGCCCACTTCAATTGTACACGTCATGCTAAGCTAGTCATTATTTTTTTTAGCATAATAATAATAAGGCACACTGTGCTGCTCGTTTTACTGTTATGCGTGTTTGTTTCTCTCATGAGAATTTTACGTGATTTTTCCCTTTTTCTTTTTTTTTCTTTTTTGTTGTTGTTGCTTTGAGCATTTTCCTAATTTCCTAGTTATTGCTGCTGTCCACTTTCATTAATTTGTCACTGTAATTTCTATTTCACCTGGGACTGGCTCGCTCTCGCTATTTGTCTCTTACTCTTTTACTCGCTCTCCTTCTCCTCTACTTCTTCTACTCTTTACTGTCGCTGCTGGGTCGCTTTTGCTCTGCTCTTTACATAAATCATTGAGGGAGCAGTGAAGCGCTCATAATCATTCAATGTGCCGTGCAAAATTATGCAGCTTCCCTTACTCCCTTACTCCCCCCACTCACTGCCCTCTGCTCTTACCTGAGTGGTTTTTTCTTTACATATTGCATTTTATTTCGTTTTAATGACTGTGACTGGCGAGTTTCCGCATTTTCTTTGTTGATTTTACATAATTGATTATTGGCCTGCACTGCGTATACCCTATAAGCATACATGATGTCGGGTATAACGACATAAAAGCAAACCAAAAGCCACATTCAGAGTGAATCAGCATTTCTTTTTTTTAAATATCTAGGGATATTTATATAGGGTGTCTTGTAGTACATGCTCATAACAGAGGGTCTTACGCTGCGACTGAAATTGTATTTGTCCTCTGTCCGTAATCGAACTTTGAAAGCATTTCTGCAACTGTGCAACTGCATTTGACAATGACTGTAATTTTCTGCAGCTAAAAGCAAAAACTGTGTAAACCCAAAGATAAGAGAAAAAGAAACGAGACGAAAAGAAAGCAGAATGAAGACATTGATGCGGGGGTGGAGGAGGGGTTCAATGGAGTCCAAAAACTTTTTGCACAGAACTAAAACCGAACAACTGACAAAAACTGACAAAGTGCAGTCGGCAAATAGTTCTTGTTTTCTTCTACCCCTCGTGCCCTCTCTTTGCCATTCCCTTTCGTTCTTCTTGCTACTTTAATCTAACTTGGTCTATAGTATAGTTTTCTTTTATTTTTCACGTGTTTTTTATTTTGATTGTAATTTAATTTAAGCTGCAACAATTTAAACTACATAGCAAATGGCGAGTACTTTTAGTGTGTGTACTGACGCCAGCCACTGTTTATTATTATGATTTTTATTTGATTGGGTGACTGTGCGTGTGTGTGGGTGTGCGTGTGTGTGAATTGGCCAGGCATTTATGGTACGTAAACTGACTGTGGAGAGTGTGTGCAACGTCGCATGTTACACTTATGGCTTATTAATGTACCTGCCATTTGAGATGTTGTGATGACTACAAGGATGATGACGATGATGTACATGCGTCATGATGATGTCGTTGATAATGATTATGATGAGTTAACTGAGCGAAGAGCGAACGCCAGATAAGTAGCAGTTGGTGTTGGCGTTTTGACAGCTCGAATGACGGCCAGAGAGTCGAGTGTGGCAAGGAAATTGAACAAGAGTTGCCACTATATGGACGGAATGCGAGAGTGGGAGGGATTGAGAGAAGGGGCATGTAGAGAGGGTGTAGTTGACGCTTTTCTAGACAAAAAGTAGAATGGGACACCAGCTGAAAAAAAGAGACATTGCAAAAGTTTTAGTTAGAGAGCGGAGAACGTATAGGGAGCGTTAGCGATTTAGAGACCGATTTTTTAATCGGAGAGAGCGAAGAACGAATAGCGGGAGGGAATGACTATATTTGTGTTTGTATTTAGTATTATTAATATTAGTTGATAACTGATTATAATTGGGAATTATATTCCGCAGAATAAAATGTGCTGAGTACTACTGGGGCCTTGAGGCTGCCATTATTTGTATTTATTTTCAAAAAGTATACAGCAAAGCTGTCAACACAACACACCTGGATTCAAGTCCAACCTCCATGAAAATATGGAGTAACTTTTTATTTAGATATATTCATATCTTCTGAATGGAGGAATAGAATCAATATAAATGCAGTATTTAAGAATTTAAAACCAAGCATTATTATAGAAATCATTCTAGAAATACTAACTTTTTAGACCCTGTACTTTAAAAAAGTACAAAAGGGCTATTAAGTTTGTGCAAATTACATTTGTGTGTAACAGGCAGATGGAGGCGTAGCAGATTTAGCATACAATGAGCATATGGCAACCTTAATCTGTGCTGTGAATTGTGGCCCAATCGGATAATAAACACCGGAGATATTCAAGATTCAATTTCTTGTACAAGGTAAGAGGGGAGCAGCGCGAGCGTATGTGTGCTTGCGTGTGACTGCGCTATGTGTGCATTTGTGAGTGTCTGGTAGCGTGTGTGTGTGCAAAGTCTCCTACTGTCGGTTGCATCCGATTGTAGCTTTCCGAGTTTTTATTAATTTATTATTCTAATTAAAGTAGTTTGTAGGAGTAGGCTTATTTAAAGATATAGACCTAACAGCCCTTCGACTAATTCTACTGTCAGGTTGAGTGAAAGTAACCAAGACTAAACCTAGCTGGGAATACAGATCCAAGAGCTACAATTGTGGTCTACATGTGCACTACGACCCATAGTTGATTCCTTACGCAGACCCTACTTATGGTTTTCGGTTCAACTGCAGGTTAAAAGTCCCGCTTGAAACTAGAGTTAAGCTTATAAGGGCCACTACATAAATGTCTTTAGACAATATACTTGCTTAATCTTAATTTGGGTATTTACTAAGAATTACATCAATCCAGTAATTACCTACCGCCCTAAGTGAAACTATTGTGCTTGCGTATAAATTTAGTCCAACATTTGCCGTCTGGGACATGAAGTAACTGCGCTGAACTGTTAAACTGTAAGCGCTTGGCTCTTGGGCTATGCACAGTTTGCTACAGCTGGTTTATGGCATATGTATATGTATGTGTGTGTATTTATAGTGGCATAATCGAGATATACAAAAGCTTTATACATATTTAAAATGTGCTACATATGCCACACATGTGACAGCAAGAGCGACAGCACTTGGCACCCTGCTGCCCCCTTGGCAACCCGAAGTTGCTGCCTCGCGCATTGTCATCGTCCTGCGTAAGTCCCATAAGGCACTGTTTGGCATTAAATTACACACGAGAGCAGTCTCTCTACGGTTAGGTGTTAAGCTGTGCTTAATAATGACGCACATTACATATGCCGTGTAGCAGAGTGTAGAGTACGCTGTCAGAACTCGCACAAACATGCTAACCCCACAATCAGGCAAACAGACAAATGTTTCGCTATTTGTTTTTCTCCTCTGTCCACATGTCTGTTACTCTCTCTCTCTCTCTCTCACTCTGTCCCTATTTGTCTCTTTCTGCTTTATAAAGCATATCAAATTTGCTGCACTCCCAAAGGACTTAATTTCACATTTAAAACACCTGTGCCATGTTTTTTAATACCCCATAAACAGTCCCTGCTAATGGGTATATTCAGCTGAAAATTTATAGTGGCTTTGAGCCATGTAATAAATTCATCAAATATAATGCCTTTAATATATGCTTTCTTTTATGATTGTATTGTCTTATACTACAATTGTTTAAATAAGTTTTAGAGGCCTAACATTTGTGCCAGATTGTTATTAACATTCTCCTGTGAGACTCAACAGCTGTTGATAATTTAATATGGCTGAGCTTAGTATAATTGTATTGAATAGTATATATTTATAGTATAAATAATAACAATTTAGAGTCTACTGCTAATCGCTTTCTGTAACTTTTGGGAAATAGGAGTTGCATTAAAATCAAATTGAATGGTTATTCGACTTCAAGACCAATGCTCTACTCTGTAGGCTACAGAATCGTGAGGCGAACGTATTATGAGTAGTGACTTTCCTTCATAACTTCTTTCTTTATGGTCCGATTTAGCTCAACATCGCACCAATCACTCTAAGCATAATCATAAGCTAGTGACTTCAAAACTGTGAATGCTGTACGAGTTTTGAAAACATTTTTGCAAATTCGAGGGGGAGGGGGAGTAGATATTGGTTATCAGACAAAAACTTCACCTGCTTATGCAATACTCGAAACTAACACAAAAAAATTAAGTCTCTAGCTCTTATAGTTTGAGAGATCTAGGTGATCATACAGACAGACAGGGCTATATCGACTCATAGTGGGTATCTCAAACCAAACCCATCCTGTGTGGCTGTAAACATAATTGGCAACACCTACAAGCCAAATACAGCAGCAGAGCGAACACACAGCTTCATCATCATCATCCACATAATTTCTGTTGAGGGGTTTGAAGGGAGATGAACATGGAATGTGAGGTAAAGGAGGAAGGGGGGACCGAGCCAGCGAGGTGCTTAGCAAGTTGCCACTTGTGGCAGCTTGGCGAGCAAACGAGCAGAGCAGGGCAGGAAGTGAGAGGAGGGGCGACAAATGAACTAATTTGATTTACATGCAAATTACAGTGCAGAAAGAGAGGTTGAGGGGTGGCGAAGGAGGAGAGGCTACGTTAAAATATTTACAAGATTAACAAAAATTGACAATATCCGTTTTGACCACTGCAAAAAACAAAAAAATAAGAAGCATGAAAATGGCTGAGCATATTAACGTAGCTCTGCACGCAGTACTTACTCGCGTTCTCCCGCTCTCTTGTGCTGCCCATTTCATTCACTCGCTCTGTGCCTTAACAATTTGTGTGGCCCACATTTTTGGCTTCTAGGCCAAAAGGGGCAGGCTGGCTTGCTTCCATGTGGCACGACAACAACGAGCCGCATATTTAAATTTTAATTAAAATTTAGCTTATGCGGCACGCGCCACCCTCTACTTGTTCCTGCTCACTGCGCTTCCCTCCTCTCTTCCCCTTCTTCCCTCACTCATGTCTATCCAGCTCTCTCTTCGCGCTCTTCTTGCTGATTCCATTTCTCGCGCCTAAAAATATGCAAAAAAACGAACTTTGTTTGTGACAGAACTTGGTCTGATTTTGTTTTGCTTTTACTCTCGCTCTTGATAGCTTTCTGTCGTTAAAGCTTGGCCTGAGCTTTGGCTCCTTATTTATGCTGAGGTTAAAAGCTTTGAATGCGCATTAAACTGCATATCATGTTAATCCTTGTGCAAGTCTTTGGCCTCTGCTGTGTTTTGTTTTTCTTGCTTCCTTTTTCTTTAGGCTATTAAATTTGTTTAGTTTAAAAAGTTTGCCTTGAATATGTATTAAATTTAAAGCTTAAAGCTTTTAGTAGTTGAAATGTGCTTTATAAGGATATTTCATTTGTAATGTAAAATTAAGTTTTATTTTTATAAGAAACATGATTAGCTAACAACAAAAGTCAAGGTTAAAGCTTAAGGCTGTTAAATTGCGGAATATGTATATTTCTTCTATATTTTCTTGGTGAGATTTTTGTTGAATCTCAGTTTAATTTTTGCCAAGTTGTCTTTTAAAACTAGCATAATATTACACAAAGAGAGTAGTTTCTTTATATAGATGTCTCTCTAAGTCTTTGCAAAACTTTTCTATAGCTTTTAACATTTTAGCCATATCTTTTGTGGAAAAAAAACCCACGCAAATTCTGATTTGTGTCAGATTGAGATACACGGCAAGACACAGAATGAATGAAAGCAGAGAGATGTGGCAGCTTTAAATAGATGATACACTTAGTTATGCGCTAGTCTGACTTTTCATTTCTATGCGCCAAAGAATTTTCACATTTTCCTCTACTATTTTTTTTATTTTGGTGGCATTTTGGCATTTGCTGCGTTGCGTTTAGCATTTTGCACAAGAAAATCTGTTTTCGACTGTTGGAATTTTCAGTTAAATTTCGTTTCGTTTGGTTTTTTTTTTCGTTGTGTGGAGTGAGTGCACGAGACGGCAAAGGGGAGTAGAGTGTAGTAGTGCAGGATACGCTGTGCTGATTGTTGTTGTCGTTGCTGCCGCCATCTGCTGCTGCTGCTGCTGCTGCTACTGCTTGGTTGCAAGCCACAAAAACCGCCACGAGTGGATAGGTAAAAGAGAGCTTTAGTCAGCCACAATTTGCCGTGTAAATATTAATGCACTTGGCCCCATAGAGTGTCAGTGAAGGCAGCGTGAAATATCGTGCGTGAGGCTATCGCTTTAAGCACATGTGTGAAAGGAATAAAGATAATTGTAAAGGTTTTGCATAAAAGAGAAACTGAACGCAGCAGAATTGGGATAAAGTTGTTTATATTCATTATTTTTATTTGTGTTTATTAGTTCTATTAGTTCTATTATTTAGTAATAGTGATATATGTCTTATTATAGTTATATCAATTTTAAAATTTATTTTATTTTTTATTGTAAGGACTTTTGGGAAATAAAGTGAAAGTATTTTAACATGTACAAAGTAAAAGTAATAATCAATGAAAATAAAAATAAAATATTGTGGACTTAGTTTTGTCACTAGAGAACTGTAAGCCAGTGGTGCCCAAAATTCATAATTCCTATCACATGTGCGCTTTGCTTTGCGAGCACACTGATAGTATAGATATATAATATGTTTAATTTATTAAATAACCAAACAAATTGGACAATAAATTATAAAATAAGTCAGTATGGTCTGTAGCTGCTACGGCCTTTAGCTTGATTTACTGCTTTGGTTAACTCTTAGTTTAAAATTAGCATAGTTCTATTTCCCACATTGATATGCATATGTATGTGTGTATAGATATTTGATGCTGATATCGGTATTCTATATGCCTATACATCTTTTCAATGACGTCTGAAATTATTGAGTTATAAACACATTTCTTATGCCAGTTCAATCATCTCTAACTCTTTGAACGAGGATGCGATTGCGTTTAACAAATGGGTTGAGTGTAGGGTGTCTTGTGGTGGGGCGATGAGTTGCCTGGGCTGAGGTGAGGAGTGGGTTGCGGGGGGGCCAACGTCTGTGCTCAATTTTTCAAAGCTCGTTTGTGCCGTTGGCTCGTTCGTTGCCTGACTATGCAAATAATGAATGCAAAATATGGCTGAAGTGTGTCTGAGAGGGGAAGAGGGCAGCAGAGAGCTAGAGTGAGAGAGAGTGACAGAGTGAGTGAGTGAGCGGGAGAGCTGACAACTCACTAAGATGCAAAAAAAAAAGAGGAGAAAGCAGTATAGTGTTTGTCAAAATCTCCTTTAGAACTTTGCACTTTGGCTATTAAGTTGAGTTCATATTCGCAGTTGTGTGTGGGTGTTTAAGTTGCGCTCACAAATTAAATTTTCAATTAATTCCTACCCATTTTTAATTATCGCTTTTTCTCTCTCTTTTGCAGTTCAGCCAGCCAAGCGGAAGTAGCAGAGGAAGTGTAAAGTTGCCAGCAGGAAGAAAGTGAAGCGGAAAGCAACGACGAGGCGTATAATTGATACAGCTCCCAAAAGTATGCAGAAACAGTGAAATATTTAAAAGTTGCAGTGGAGATAAAATAAAAATAAATAAACAAACGTTTCATAATGTCGAAAAACGTTCACTCTTCTGTTTACGATGATGATGAGTGTGGTCTCAGTGCCATCATATCCATCTCACATCCTGGCAAGGTAGCCGGCTGAACCAATGCCGGGAAATCAGAAATAACTCTGCTCATAAGTTGTCAACTGAAAACTAGACGGCATTAAGGGAAAATCTAAATGTAGAGAATAATGTAGAGGTATATCGTGTAATACTAAACAAGAAGTGTAAGAACTGCAGTGAATTATAAATGTGTACAATCAGTGGATATTGAGGAAAGTATTTGAAGTCACCTTATTAAACCGAGTTATATAAGTAAAAACATACGTGAAATAAAACTGTGCTGTTTAACACACAAATTAAACATAAAATAATTTTAATAAAAATATCAATTTAAATACTCAATTTAAAACTTAAATAAGAGAATACATTTTAAAAAATGTATCAATTAATTTGTTATCAAGTGCATTTGCCTCTAAGCGCAATCAACTGACGGCTTAGGAAACTTTTCAACTGTAAAACACACACCAAAACAATTAAAACTAAAATAAAAAACTGATAATAATGGAAAAATCGAGCAGTGTCAGTCCCAGTGATTGTCGTGTTACTAGATCGGGCATGACAACGCCCACGCTGCGCTTGCAACAGAGCCCCAGGCGTCAGCCGTTGCCAAGCGAACAGCCAGCTGCAGCAGCAGCAGCAGAACAACAACAACAGCATCATCAACAACAACAACAACAACAACAACAGCAACTTAACAAAACTAAATCACCAACAACAATAGCTGGCGCTGCTCAGCTGCAGTCGACGCCAACGTCGACGCATCATCAGTTCCGGGCGCCCGCACAGCAGCAGAACAGTGCCAAGCAGAAGAACACCAACAGCGGCGGCAGCAAAGCCTGGAGCAAACGCCAACGCCAGGCAAGTGGTAAATATAACAATGCCAGCGCCTGCGTCGGCGCCAGCGCACAACAGCAGCAGCAACAGCAACATCAGCAGCAGCAGCATCATGCACATCATCATCATCAGCAGCAGCAACAACAACAGCAGCAGCAGCAGCAACAACAGCAAAAGCAGCAGCATCATTCAAATGGCAAGAGCAGCGGCGCCGGCGTCGATGCGCAGCCAATGTCTGCTGCTGCATCCGCACATAAAGCAGATCTCGAGAATATACAAAATATCAAAATATCAAATCAAATATCAACCGCTCATGCCCAAAACGCCACACATCAGGGCGTCAATGCTCATCATGGAAGCAGCGGCGCTGTTGGCATTGGCAGCGCTGCTGGCAGTGGCAGCGGCAATCATCATCATCATCATAGCCACAACACGCGCTTGGCGCAAAATGCAGTGGGCACAGTGGGCAACAACGGCCTGAGCGCCATGGATGCCAAGCTGGGTCATGGGCATGGTCATGGCATGGCCTACAAGAAGATGTTGGCGCACAGGTAACGTAACGTAATAATTTTAAAGTAGAGATGTTGATAACAAATTGAAATACTATTATAATCGAGAATACATATTTTGTTAGCTTATTAATTACTAGGGATTGGAGTCGGCCATGTTCATACTGTATCGATACAGGATTGCGATATGATATTTATCGATATCCTGAACCATATATCAATATACTTAATGAATTTAGTATAACTTTTAAGAGTAAATATTTTAAAGTTAGTTCTATTTTTGGTGAACTTACAATGTTTTTAGACCCTGTACTTTAAAAAGTACAAAAGGGTCTATTAGGTTTGTGCAACTCAAAAATTTATGTAACAGGCAGAAGGGGAAGGAGGAGGAGTGGCAGACCCCACAAAGTACATATATATATTCTTGATCAGGACGACGAGCTGAGTCGATCTAGCCATGTCCGTCTGTATGAACACCTAGATCTCGAAAACTGTAAGAGCTAGAGACATAATATTTCGCAGTTAGATGCCCTTATAGTACAAGCAAATCAAGTTTGTGTCAGATTTTTGATACGGTTGCATCCGACTGTAGCTTTCCGGGTTTTTCCGGTATATAGTATACACAGAAAAAAAGGATTGTTTTTTATGGTGACTAAAAGCAGGCTGGAAAACATTTAACCGTTAATTATGTATTTGATTTGGATTTAGGAGATCATTTTGGAATACGTACAACTCTTTTGGTCCCGGTATTGGGTACTACTACATTTCACGGTTTTAAAATACGCAACTGAGCTAAGTCATCTTAACGACTCAAACTGATACCGGATTCAGTTTTAGGTGGCCAAAATTAAAATTTTATGTCTTACAGTTCATATTCAGGCCATAGTCAACATTTTTGTTGTTGAAGAGCTGTGTTATCAGCATATCCATAAGAAAGTCAACATCCCTACGTTTAAATTGATAACTTGCTATAATCGACAACATCTACATCTACATCTTTCCGTTTCTTCCTCCCACAGAGGTCATCACCATCATGTCCTTTGCGCTGGCAACAATGCGAATCATACGTGCTGTCTGGTCACGGGCTGCAACGGCAGCGTCAGCGTTGGCAAGGACTCGCAGAGCAGCAAGGACACCAGCTCGCTCAGCGGCAACAGCAGCATAATGTCGGGCAGCGCAGTAGCAGCGAATGCCGTGCACTATTGCTGCGGTCGTTCGAAGTTCTTTTTGCCAGAGAAGCGACTGCGCAAGGAGGTGATTGTGCCGCCCACAAAGTTTCTGTTGGGCGGCAACATCTCGGATCCATTGAATCTGAATTCGCTGCAACATGAGAACACATCGAATGCCTCGTCGAGCAACAATACGCCGGCGACGACACCGCGTCAGTCGCCGATAACCACTCCGCCCAAGGTGGAGGTGATAATACCGCCGAATATACACGATCCGTTGCATCTGCTCGATCCGGTGGATTCGATGGAGTACGAGAAGCAGCTGACGTCGCCCATGAAACGTGGCGGTATGCTGACGCGCGGCAGCCACTTGAAGCTGCAACAGCAACAACAACTGCATCATCATAGGCCACATCAGCATCGGCAGCGAAAGAATCGCAAACGGAGACGTTACGATTCGAATAATACATCCTATGCAGGCGATGATGTAGCTGCCGCTGCCGCTGCCGGCGTTGACGTTGCTGAAGCGTCAACGCTTTCGATTTCACTCGATGATGCAGCCACCACAGCAGCAGCAGGGGCAGCGGGAGCAGCGGTCGTAACAACGCAAGCAGCAGCTATACCAGCTGGCACAACGACAATTGCGCCCACCGTCGCCACAACAACAACAACAGTAGCAGCGAATACACTAACAGAAACAGCGACATCGACAGCGGCGTCACCGGTCGCTGCATTGAGCGCGACGTTGCTGAGCGAGGCTGCTGCCTCGGCTTCGGTGGACACAATGGAAACGGCACAGCAGGCAGCGCATGTGCGCTCACGCTCCCCGCAGGCAGCAACAACAGCCATGGAGGAGACAACAACACCAGCGCTGGCAACAGCGGCCGGCGCACAGACACTCTCTCAGTTGGAACAAATGGAATGGAACACGACGCTAACGTCAACACCACAACCACGGCAGCAGCAGCAACATGTGGTCGAACAGCCGACGGCAATCAGTACGAACGTCAACAACAACAACAACAGCACTTTGGCAGCGGCAGCAGTTGCTGCTCTCGCAGAAGAGAGCGCTGCTGATTTACTGCTTAATGAAGCAACAGCAGAATCAACGTCGGCTGCAACGCTGGCTGTGGCATCGACGTTGGCCGATCGTCGTGCTCTGGCTAGTCGTGATTTGCGCTTGGATTTGGACAGCACGTGCTACGGTGTCGGCGGCACGGGACTGAGCTTTAGCGCTGGCAGCGCTGCTGGCGCCGGCGTTGGCAGCAGGAAGCGTAAAATCAGTGAGAGCAATAACTCGCAAAAGAGCAAGGTGAGAGCTATGTAAATTTTATGGAATTGAATTTGAAATTTGAAACTTGGAATTGGGAAAGAATGTGTGTGTGTGTGTGTGAGTATGAGTGAGTGTGTGTGTGCTTAGACTTTAACTGTGAGATGTTGTTGTTATCATTCTTATTGTTGTAGTTGTGGGGGGAGCAAGTCAATCGCTTGCTTTGTTTTGATTGCTTTTGGCTGTTTTCGTTTTACTTTTGAGTTTGTTTTCGTTGATTTTTATTATTATTTTTGTTGTTGCCGCTGCTGTTGCTGCTGTTGCTGTTGCCCAAGCGCTGCTTAGATTGAGGTTAAAGGGTCAGGGGCGGCTAGAAAAGGAAAAGAACTTTTATTTACTGTTTGGGGCCCAAGCCAAAGCGATTTTAACTGAAGCGAAAACAGTTTTCAAGGTCTTTAAGAGATATTATTATTAGATATTTAAAGAAGATATTCGCTTAAAGTTCAATTAAAGTAGAAAACTTAAACTAAATGTACATTGAAATATTGAAAACTGAAACTAATTATTTACATTGAAATATTGCCCCAGGTTTTGCTTAATTCTTGTTTAAATTGTTAGCTGCGAAAACCACTTCAGTTTTGTCCTGTGTGGATCGCTTTCTCAACCGGTACCCCTCCTAACGGGACACTCCCTTTGTACGGACACTTTAAAACTGAATTAAAAAAAATTATTCGAAATTAATCTTTGAAACTATTATAAGGCCAACAAAATGAATAAAAGTCCGTTTCATTTGGACCCTTCTTTTCGCTTTGACCCGTACACATTCTGGGAATATTCATATACACTTGCAGTTGAATATTCAAAACTTAATGCAATTTATTTAAACTAATGTAGGAGTTTATTAGACCCTGTACTTTAAAAAAGTACAAAAGGGTCTATTAAGATTGTGCAAGCCCGAAATGTATGTAACAGGCAGAAGGAGGCGTGGCAGACCCCACAAAGTATATATATTCTTGATCAGGACGACGAGCTGAGTCGATCTAGCCATGTCCGTCTGTCCGTCTGTCTGTCCGTCTGTCCGTCTGTCTGTCCGTCTGTCTGTCCGTCTGTCCGTCCGTATGAACACCTAGATCTCGGAAACTGTAAGAGCTAGAGACATCATATTTGGCAGTTAGATGCCCCTATAGCGCAAGCAGATCAAGTTTGTTTTAGATTTTTGATACCTGCCCCCCCTCCCCCAAAAACCGCGAAAAACTGCCACACCCACAATTTTACACATACATACAAACTTGTGTTTTGGCATACAATAATCTTATGATAATCTTTATCTGTTCTGTGAATTTCGGCCCAATCGGATAATAAACACCGGAGATATTCAAGATTCAATTGCCTGTACTTGGTAAGAGGGGAGCAGCGCGAGCGTATGTATGGTTGAGTGCGACTTTACGATATGTGTGCATGTGTGAGTGTATGTTAGTGTGTGTGTGTGCAAAGGAAAGTACAGGGTCTCCTACTGTCGGTTGCATCCGACTGTAGCTTTCCGAGTTTTTATTGATTAATTTTTGGGTTTGCTGTGGAATATTAATTATATTTACAAAAAACACCCAAGTAGTATTTTAGTTTCTCAGAATCTAATCTGTCTAATTTGCAATCTCATAAAATTCGCATTTATGTCGTTTGTTTTCTATCTTTAGACCAAAAAGTTTAAAACGCTCCAAAAATAATATTGTATAGAACCCGAATGATTAAAATGAAACCAATATAAATATTTTGCAGTAATTCTTCGATATATTTTTGAATTAAATAAATAAATTTTGTTTTTAAAGTAACTTTGAATTAATTGAAAGTTGCGCCATCTTCAATATTGACCGAGAGTTGCAGATGATTTAGCTAGGAAGTGGGCTAGCGAGCCTCTTCTAGGACCAGAACCCTACTGCGGTCTTGTACCCAACTTTGTCAGACAAAATATAAACTCTAAGACACGAAGCAAAATGCTCTTAGGAAGCTACAACAAGAAGAGAACTGAGGTCTGCCTTAGAATGAGCAAAAGTTCACTTAGAATAGTCACTGGCATACTTACAGGACATTGCAGGCTACGCAAGCATCTCAACAAGCTTAAAATTGTTGACGATACTCTCTGTAGACTCTGTCTAGGAACAAGCCCGGCAGTCAGTAGGTTAAGGCTAGCTCACTTAGGTAACTACTTCCTAGACAGTCTGGAGATAAGAGCTCTTCAGCCAGGCAAAATCATCGCATTTCTGCGCTCGATTGAACTGGCGGAAGAGCTGTAACTTAATTAGGCAGAGAGCACAATAGATCTTTGAGGTCGCAGAGTTAAATGAATCTCTGATAGATAATAATAATAATAATAACTTTGAATTATACAAAATATTACATTTTATTTGTCAACTAAACAAAGTAAAATATGATATATAAATCAAGTGTGTTAACTTATTTTGCTTACGAAGAGGACTGAATTTCAATCTAATTGAAATACCACTTTTCGGATAATTTCACCAATTGTGGTAACCTTGATTGGTAATAAAAAATACTCAACAATTTCCTCTTACTATATATGAATGTATTTTTTTTTGCAGTTTTTAAACTGTTTAGACTCGAAACTCTGACTTGGCCCTAATTTGTGTAATAATACTGCATAACCAAGAAATTAAGGTGTATATCATAATAATGTGTGATTGTGCTCTCGACTCTTTTTAGAAATTCCATCGTCACGATGGCATGGACAAAATTGTTAGTCCGGTGGTGCCACAGCCCGGTGCCTGGAAGCGTCCGCCCCGCCTGTTGCAGCCAATGGGTGCACGCAAACCCAACACGCGACGTTCGACATCCTTCAGTGAAACGGAACAGCTGAGTCCCGTGGAGGAATTGCCGCCAGCTATTAAACCGCTGAATGAAGGTAAAAGTCAAAAGTCAACAGCAACTGTAGCAAACATTTAATACTCTCCGTTTTTTAGTTGTGGAAATATCACGAGATGATACGCCGGATTTATCAGAGCATGGCTTGGGTAGTCCATTGAGCACCATATCCGCCGCTACGTCGCATACAGCAGGTGAAGCGGATGCACTCACAGCCGAGGAGGTGGCCACTGTAATACCACAGCCTACAGTGGGTCTGATGTTGGAACCGGCGTTGATTCCGCCAATCCACACCAGCAAATTGCCCAAATTCCGCGCGGATGGTCTGAAATATCGCTATGGCAACTTCGATCGTTATGTGGACTTTCGCCAGCTCAACGAGTTTCGGGATGTGCGGCTGCAGGTGTTTGAGCGGCATGCGGAGCTCTTTCAGAACAAGGATATACTCGATATTGGCTGCAATGTGGGTCACATGACCATCACGGTAGCCAGGCATTTGGCACCCAAGAGCATTTTGGGCATTGATATCGATCGTGAGCTGATTTCCCGGGCTAGGCGTAATCTATCTATATTTGTGCGCATACCGAAGGAGGAGCGTCCGGTGGAGCAGATAAAACTGGATACAGTGGCACCGTCCGCAGTCGAAACAGGCGCAGCGGAACAGAGTCATAAGAAGACGCGTCGCGGCAAAAAGCGACGAAAGCAGCAGGTGCAGCAACATCAACTGCCCCACCATCATCATCATCACCCGAATCATCCGCACCATCATCACCATCATCAAAATCATCATCACCATCATCATCATTATGATGATGAACACGATCTGCAGCAGCAGGAGAAACTAGATGCACTACTCGTGAAGCCCCATGAATTCTTCCCCATCTCATTTCCACTGACCTACGGTGGCATACCACATCTACCGCCGCCAGCTGGAAAATCACCTGGCTTGGGCTTAAGCAGTAAAAATCAGTTTCCACAGAATGTATTCTTTCGCCAGACGAACTATGTGCTTAAGGATGAGTCACTCATGTCAAACGATACGCAGCAATATGATCTCATCTTGTGTCTGTCCGTAACCAAATGGATGCATCTGAATTTTGGTGATGCTGGCCTTAAACTGGCCTTCAAACGTATCTTCAATCAGCTGCGACCTGGTGGTAAGCTCATACTGGAGGCACAGAATTGGGCTAGCTATAAAAAGAAGAAGAACTTGACGGTGAGTAGAAATGTTGTAAAATTTATTGAAGTAGAATGTTATTAATTAGTTTATTTATTTTACAGCCGGATATCTATAACAACTACAAGCAAATTGAGTTCTTCCCGAACAAGTTTCACGAGTATTTGCTTAGCTCCGAGGTGGGTTTCAGTCACAGTTATACGCTGGGCGTGCCCCGGCACATGAACAAGGGCTTCTGTCGTCCCATACAGGTGAGAGATTGTAATTTCCCAGTACTTGGAGCATGGTGTAACAACAGTTTCCTCTTATTTGCTTGCAGCTGTATGCCAAAGGTGATTATACGCCGAATCATGTACGCTGGAGTGATGCGTATTATCCGCAGACACCGTATGAGGCATATCGTGGCATCTATGCCACACTGCCGGCGCATCGCACTGGCGGCGGTAGCAGCAGTACTGGTGGCAGTCTTCATGGTGGCCATTTGGCGCAGCTGCATCTGTTGAGCAGCTCGACGCGGTCCCAGAACTATGATACGCCACATTATGCAGGCAGTGCATCGGGTTCGGCTAGCTGTCGGCAAACACCCATGTATCAGCATACGTACAACCCATTGGAGACGGACTCGTACCAGCCTAGCTATGACATGGAGTATCTGAATCATATGTATGTGTTTGCGTCGCCATTGTATCAGACGGTCTGGTCGCCGCCAGCATCGTTGCGTAAGAGCTCCTCGCACACACCGGTCTTTGGCAGCGTAAGGGATGCTGAGCTGGATGGTGATGGCAGCATTGGGGGCGGGGGCAGCGGTGGTGGTAGCTATCATCGTCATGTCTATCCTCCGAACGATGATACCTGTTCGCCAAATGCGAATGCCTGTATCAATGCATTCAATTCCATACGCGATGCCGATACGGATGATTCGAATCAACTGCCTTGTGGCAGCAGGCGACATGTTTATGCCACAAACTGTGGCGAGAGCTCATCGTCGCCGCAGGTGAATCATCATGATTCGACTGGTGCTGAATTTGTGGATGCGCTCATGGATGATGAGCAGAAGACGTTGGCTGCGGGCAGCAGCGCCGCTTACTGTGATCTGTCGGATGCATAGAGAGACGAACGGAAGCTAATGTGTCAAAATTAAAATAATATTAAACAACATGCATATACTATACTAGAAAAGAAAAACTAAAGGAAATATATTCAAACCTCTACTCCATGTTCACATTATATTCACTTAAAGCTGTAAAATTCTATAGGCACAGTGGAACATTTGGATTAGACATAATTATATAATGTAAACGCAAACGAGACGCTTATGATTTTTTGTAATAATTTAAAAACTTGCATATATATTTTTATATGTATTAGTTTAATGAAAGTACATAAAATATACATATATATACAATTATATAGTAGCCTTTAACTAGCATTGTAGTTCTCAAGTAATGATTGATAAAAACTTAAAGTAAAGATAATGTTAATTTCCGCTTGAACATGAATTTCTGTTAAATTTGAAAAATCTTGTATTCTCTTGTTGGCAGTTCAAATCTACCTTTAAGTTTGTTTAACTGTAAATCCTTTTGAGCAATATCCCATAGAAACACAGAATATGCTGTGGCTTTATAAGCAAATTATATGTGCTATATATAGTGAATATACATATACAAAATGATAAAATATACATAACTACATATATACGGAGAAACATTATGTGAAAACAATGCAAACTATTTTTGATTAACATATTTGGAAATCGCTGCAAGGGATTGCTGTAAAGAGAAACATTCAAAATTCAAAAAAATGTCAGAAAAGCATACAAAACACAATTTATTATATTTATAAACATATATATATATATATAAAAAGTAATGTTTATGCTTAACACACAAGGTATAACAATTTATATAGTATATTAATTACATTGTATGTAGTTTAAAAGATTTAGAGCATTAATATATTATTTTTTCTGAGAAAATGAAGTAACATTTACAAAGCTATTAAAAAGAAAACAAAATTAAAAAAATCTATAAAATAAACATTATA